>SMJT01000010.1:1990040-2083697 GCA_004349715.1 Crucihimalaya himalaica | reverse complement strand
TTGCGGCATGGCACGTTCTCCTTTTATTTTTTATGCACTTTACTAGTTGCGAAATTGTGACTAACATCTACCTCCAAGACTCAACAAGCTAGACATGTCTAATTTTCTGTCTTTGATTGTATTCATCTCCGGTGAACGTGAAGATCATCGTTCCATGCATGTAGACGTTCAAGTCTTGATAATGAACGACATCTCCGGTGAATGATGTAGACAATACGGCCAACGGGACTTGGGCCCTTGATAAGGAATGGGTTGTGTCTTTTCTTGTATGATAATGATAGCTTGTTGAATTATCGTAGTTTGTGGCCTGTGATACTATACTTGGGATGATAAAATATGTGCACCTAATTAACTGAAAATGGCCAGTCTGTTTCATTTAGTGGTCCCAGTTCTATCGATCGGTATACAAAATAATGTTTCCATTTCTTTCCATTGATGATATATAGTACTTTGTAAGGAATTCATTTTTTGTCTATATATTGTGTCTTTGACTATGTTTTGCGACTGAAATAGTTTTCAATAACAATTTTGCTACATACCTACTTTATTAATTAATCAGCAACTCACTGGACTTAAAGTCTAAAACTTAGAGTGCATTAAAAAAAAAATCTTTGAATGTCAAGAATCTCACTGGCATGGATCAGTCTACTGACAGGTGGAAAATGCAAAAAGAATAAAATTGGCACTTTATGCAGTTTCTAAGAAAGCGGTCACGCGGCAAGACTATATATATACAGTGTTATTCCTAAAATATCTAATTTTTTTTTTTTTAACTGACAAATAATCTAATTTTGTTTGAAATTTTAGTATCTCAAAAAATGAAAATTACGAAGCAAAGAGTAAAAATTACTTGGTAGGAAAGAAGATAAATATTATTAGTCAGTGTGTAAGCTCAAGGACGCAATCACAAAAGCTATGACTTTCTTTAAAAAACAATCATTTTATCTAAATTTAGGAGCTCTTTCTCTCAATTGAGATTTGTAAATCTCCCCTCTGTATCTCTTTATATATAAAGATAGATGGAATTGATAAGAGAGAGACATAGTAACATAAAAGAACTTAAGAAGAGCAAAAAATAAAAAAAATGGGGAGGGCAGAGAAATAGGAGAAGGAAGATCATCGTCGTTGAGGGACAAACGAAACCTCAGAGAGAAAGAGCGACGGATGCGCATGAAACACCTCTTCTCTATACTCTCTTCTCATTGTTTCCCCACTCGTAGGGTCCTGTTCTCTCCTCTCTCTCTAACATTGTACACGTCCTATTTTTTGTGTATATAATTTATATAACAAACCTTAACTACAAATTTTTACTTAGATGTACGCATTGGAGCCTATGCTGCCAAACCATTGGACATTTTGATTTAACACAAATGATCAAAGAACTTATTCATCGGCAGATAACCCTTTTTAGTTGTTATACAAAACACAATTAAAATAAATACCAAAATATGTTTATCAATACATTTTTATTTGTAAATTAGTTTTAATATATAAAAACATTAACAAGGGAAACAACTCCATGACTAGTGACGGTTTCACTCTATTACCAAAAAAAAAAAAAAAAACAAACAAATCAAAGAACCTCATTTTCGTACAATGATATTTTAGGAATAACACTGTATATATATCGTCTTGCCGCACTTTCTTAGACACTGCATTAAGTGCCAATTTTATTCTTATTGCATTTTCCACATCTTTTCTTTTTCTTTCTTCAAATATTTGAAATCGTGCAAGAAGAAACTAATCATTTGGACAAGAAGAAGAGACATTTGCTCGGCTCGCCGCAATCACCAAAGATTTGGTGAATCCATACAACTATGGTTTCAAGGCATATATGAGCTCTTTGTAACTCTTTTATGTGTGTTTTTGTGTGTGTGTCCAGGGTTTGTTTCCCCTGTGACAAATTAAAGTGTTACTGGTAAGCTCTTTCTATTTCTTTTATAATGTATTGCTTGAACTTTTTTAAAAATATAATCTGAAATTTTAACCAAACATAAAAAAATATGTCATTTGGGCACTACTATAGCCATGGAAAATCCTATAATCACAGAAAAACAACTACAATTAGCCAATGTTAAAAATCTTAAACCTATAATCATTTATAGCTAATTTTGTTGCTATGTGGCTACACATTTGTATGATAGTATCATGATCATGCTAAATGCTTACTATTATATATATAGGTAGCAATATGATTTTTAATTTGTCATTATTTAACCACGGATATGGTCAATTTGCCTACGAGAAAATCAATGGTCTTTCATTGTATTTTCGTATAGCATTCATTGTTGTTTAGTTTGGCCAAGGGTTTCATGTTAAATTATATATTACCGTTGTACCAAAACACTTAACACTTTTTGTCTTAATCATCACAATATATTGTTATAAACTTATATAATAAGACATGATTTCAAGAACCATTTAACGACCTAAGAAACAAATTTACAATTCAAACAGTCTATGAATATGGTTAGATTATGTATGCTCGTACAACATCACTTATATAGAAGAGGAAATCAACGAGAAAAGAAAAACAATTGAAATTTTTTTAATTAATTAATTAGTTATTGCAAATTGTATTAATGAGTTAAGTTATGGTCAATCAAGAGACATTATTATCTTTGTAAATGTGTTTTTATCTTTGTAAATGAGTTTTTTTTTGTATATTTCTTTTGTTAAGTTATTGTCAAATTGTAATAATTGATTTTAAATGTGTAATTAATAAAAATTATTGTTCTTATATATGTTTCTTTTAGAAATGAGAATATGAAAAGGTAAAATAGAGAAATAGTTAAAATGAATGATGACACGTGTCAACTTGTGGTTAAGTGAACCTTACTTTATTTTAAATGAGTTAAGTTATGGTCAATCAAGAAACATTATTATCTTTGTAAATGTGTTTTTATCTTTGTAAATGTGTTTTTTTGTATATTTCTTTTGTTAAGTTATTATCAATTTGTAATCATTGATTTTAAATGTGTAATTAATAAAAATTATTGTTCTTATATATGTTTCCTTTAGAAATGAGAATATGAAAAGGTAAAATAGAGAAATAGTTAAAATGAAGGATGACACGTGTCAGCTTGTGGTTAAGCGAACCTTACTTTATTATATATTATACTAGGGGAGGCATCACGCGTTGCGTAAGTTTAAACAAATGTAGTAAATTATACAACACTATATAAATAATATATATCAAAATGATTGATGTATGTAGATGTCGTTTGCGCATTCCGCTTAAGTAAAACAATTTGATAATTTATAACATATATCATGTTTCTATTTTCTCCCTAGACTAAAGTAAATAATGATAGTTATATTATTATTTAATTATTTAAAAATAATATAGTTTAATAGTTTTTGTATTTTGGGATCATCTTCTAATAATTATATTCTATCAATATTTCACAAAGTTATTACAACTTATTATATATTTCAAAACTAATTAACACTTCTATAAAAATGAATTTGATGAAATTTTGATGATGAAAATATATGAATAAATTAAAAAAAATTTATTCTAAATTTTTTTTGAGTCATTTTATAAGAAGTTGAGAGACTCATATAGATCGTCCAATAAAAAAGTATTACCTTACTCTTCACATTACATTGAAAGCGTAAGATGGAAAAATAGAGAAGTGATCTTACATTTGTAATTGACTCTATGCTCCTAACTACAACACTTATATATAAGAGAAAATCTTCTTTATTATATAAGATTTTGATGCCATTTAAATTAGTCTAGTTATATATTTTTTTTTGTTGATATATAGTTATATATAGTTAATGAAATTAAATAAGAAATACGGAAAAAATTCTAATTTTTAAGGGGTAAACATTAATTAATTTAGATAAATTAATATATATATATATATATTACATTAAAGAAGTGATCCTACATTCGTCATTGATTTTATGTTCCCAATTACATCACGTATATAGAAGAGAAAAAATCAACCTGAAAAGAAAAAATAAATTAATATATATATATAGCACTATAAAGAAGTGATTTTACATTCGTGAGATGTTATATGCTCTAACTAAATCACTTATATAGAAGTAAACAATAAACCTGAAAAGGAAAAAAATTGGAATTTGCATTGTAATAATTGTCTTACATTTGTTAGGGGTTATATGCTCGTACTACATCACTTATATAGAAGAGGAAATCAACGAGAAAAGAAAAACAATTGATTTTTTTTTATAATTAATTAATTATTTATTGCAAATTGTATTAATGAGTTAAGTTATGGTCAATCAAGAAACATTATTATCTTTGTAAATGTGTTTTTATCTTTGTAAATGTGTTTTTTTGTATATTTCTTTTGTTAAGTTATTGTCATATTGTAATAATTGATTTTAAATATGTAATTAATAAAAATTATTGTTCTTATATATGTTTCTTTTAGAAATGAGAATATGAAAAGGTAAAATAGAGAAATAGTTAAAATGAAGGATGACACGTGTCAGCTTGTGGTTAAGCGAACCTTACTTTATTATATAAGATGGTTAGATTCTGTATGTGAATATAGTTAACTGGAAATAATAAGTATACAGCATAGCAAGTAAATATTCTGTATTTGTAAATTTTTTATTTAAATTGGACAACAGATAACGAACATTTCGCTTCAAAATTTCTCACTATGAGTAATCCTCATTTTGCAACCACAAGTAAATAATTTATATATAAGTAATCCTCATTTTGCAACCACAAGTAAATAATTTATATACCGATATTTCCAATATAAATTTAGATTAGTTGGACTCATTTCTTGTACCTGGTGTTTAGAGATTCAACTGTTTTTTTGGTAAAGGTTCAGAGATTCAATTTTACATGAGTATAAACATTTTTTTTATTTTTTTGACTACTTAAATTTACTCTCGGTATTGGTCCAGTGAGAATTCGAAAGTATACTAAGTTCGTAGAAATTTTTTTATCAAAATTTTTTTATCAAAATAGACGTTTTCAATATCGTTGTTTTCAAATTATGTATATATGTAATAGAAACAAGAAATTCCTCACAAAAGTATAATATCACAGGTCATAGGCTAAGATTATTTGATGTCAAAAAAAGAAGAAGCTAAGATTATTCAACATACAAGAAAAAGACCACAAGCCATTCCTTACAGAAATTAAGGTGTTGAACGTATTTTGTCCGTATTGCTGGCATGATTCACTGGGGATGTCGTTTGATATAAATACTTGACCTAGTCTACATGGAACGATCTAAGCTTACATGGTTTGATATAAATACTTGATGATAACTAGGTTTGATATAAATACTTGACCAAGTCTACATGGAACGATCTAAGCGCGCACCGGAGATTTTGAGTCTTAGCTTGGAACCTAGCTAATTTCACGGACACGTTGTAAAAGATCGTACTGTTAGACCACCGTTGATTGATGATTGATGATTGATGTGAGGTGCGGTGGGGGCTAGAACGAATCAATACATAATAACATAGAGTGAAAAGAATATACCACCGTTGACTATTACCAAATTAATTCTAGGTTGGTACGTATTACAATCTCTTCACCGTATTTTCAAATGTATACCTCTCTCTACTCACACTGCCGCTATTCAAAATTTTAAATTTTATATCGATAACTAGGTTTCTTGGTAGTCCATTTCCATCCAGTTTAGATCGTAGTTTTTGAGTCAATTATGTTAGGCAAAATCTTGCCACCTAGCAAAGGGCTCTTAATAATTGTAACAATAATTAGAGTATTTGAAAATTGATGGAAAACATGTTAGCCGCAACACATGTTTTTCCTAATTTTGCAACATCGTTCCAAAAAAGTCTTAGTCATAAAAGTCTAGGAATAAGGTTTTATTCTGTATGCGAATATAATTAACTAAAAATAACATGTATATAACAAGTAAGAAATATTATTTATCAAAAAAAAACAAGTAAGGAATAAGGTTTTATTCTGTATGCGATTATATTTAACTAAAATAAACAAGTAAGAAATCTTCTTTATAAAATAAAATAAAAAACAAGTAAGAAATGTTTATTTCTAAAAATTTTATTTAGACTGGACAACCGTTAACAAACAATTCACTTAAAAGTCTAACTATAAGTAGTCCTCTTTTTGTAGCCATATTTCATCATCACTTTTTTTTGTAGGTAACAAATTATACCGAGAGAAAACAGATAAAAAGTTTAGAACTTAACCAAAGATGAGGATGAAGCTCGTGGTTGTACAATTTTTCATAATCTCTCTTCTACTCACATCTTCATTTTTCGTACTTTAAAACGCTGATACGTGTAAGTGTATTTGTATACTTAATCTAGTTAGTTATTGTAGTTAATTTATCATTCTAAACTAGTTGTCTGAAATTCTAAGATTTTATATGTGATGGTAAATGAATTAGCAGCATGCGGTGAAAAGTGCAATGTGAGATGCTCAAAGGCAAACCAACATGAAGAGTGCTTAAAGGACTGTAATATATGTTGCGAGAAGTGTAATTGTGTTCCATTAGGCACTTTCGGAAACAAAGATGAGTGTCCTTGCTACCGTGATAACAACTTCATTGGTATAATAACATAAAACTCATTGGACCAACTCATCTCTGCGTGATAGTATCATTTCATAAAATTTTCCAAGTAAAATACGAAAACTAAAACAAGAGAAAGATCCCATGATATTTAAATAGAGAATCAATCTACAAAAAGAGGGCAACCTGATTTTCAAAACAAGAACAGTAAATCAGAGGCAGGCCAGATAATACATAAGATTTCAAACCCACCTGCAAATTCTGATAGCAAAACTCAAACCATAGAGGCTTTTGCTTCTCCAACTAGTAAATAAGTCTTTTTTAAGCCACTCTGCTTTCTTTTGTGGATGAACCATATCAAGCTTCAACGGTCACAAGCTCATACTCAATCAGCGAAAGATTGTTATCATCTTTCACAGTGATGTCTGTAGGCTCTTCCGCAACTTCAACACGTCCCCATCTATCAACCGCAAGCCTCATAGACCCCTTGTACATGTCAATCTTTGCATTGCGCAGAGTCACTATACTGCCCTCTTTCATCAAATCCACTGATACAAAAAAATGAATCATAACATCAATTACAAATCTCCAAAATCACCTGAGAAATACCCAAAATCTGCAACCAACTAACGATACCCATAAAAGCTAAATCTGTGTGTTTGTATCACTATATATTTTCAAGATTATATGTTTTAAGTATAGCAATCCACTTTCCTGCTATTATTTGCTTCACATATTCACAACAAACATGTGTTCTAACCTTGGTCGTTTCTTGCAGTAAAGATAATGATTCCCGTCTCATCTCCAACTAAACATTCTGCAATACGCATCTGACGAGCCTGAGGACCGCTGGAACGACCTCCTCCTCCTCTCTGCATCACCATCTTCGTGCTTACAACTTTGACCTTGAGTGAGTGACCGTTGGTTCCTGGTCTCAGCTCACTAACCTTGGTAAACACAGGCTTCCTCAAAGCAGGCGTTGCCTCAGCCATTTTTATAACAACCCTAGAAAATAGCCATAAGGAACAACACTCGCTGTGATCAGTATTAACAACAATACAATTTGAGATCATTGATCAACAAGCAATTTCATAAATGATTAGACCATCAAAAACCCCACATGCGATCAAACAGCTATAAGCAATATACACAGAAGAGTTACAGTAAATAAAGATGAATCATCTAATCTTCTACAGAACCTACTACGACCACGAGATCAAACATTTTAACTCCTCAAACACAACACATCCATCAAAAACGCAGCATATGATTCCTATTACAGCAACATCGACGAACAGATGACAAAAAAAAAAAAAAATCGATATCCAAAGCTAAATACACAGAAAATCAAACATTTTGACGGAATCTCAGATCAGACAGATGAAATTGACAAGAAGAAAAGTGTAATCACGTTAGGAAGATCGAAATAAAACAACAAGAAATCTAGGGTTTTTGGAACTCACGTACGTTTTGATTTAGGGTGAAGAGACGACTTTTTAGCGATTAGATCTGTTTGAGAGGCGATATACACAAAGACGTCGACGCGGCGGTCTTTATCTCTAAACTCAAGAGACATTCATACTCACCGTAGATCCATGACCTGGACACGTGTCACGTTCCTTAAAAATCGTTATTAAAAACTAGCCTTATATTTTTGTATATATTTGAATTGACCCTAAAACTTTGATTGATATAATATATACCCTTATTCTTCGAATCGGCCACCGATTTTACTAGACCGGCCTATCAGGACCCGGTTCGCTGAGGTCGACCATATTTTTTTGGTTTCGCCGTCCATTCATCGAGCTCATCCATTAGAGCCGATGCTTCTGCTTTTGCTCCTATGGTAACGCTCTCGTCTCCATCTCCTTCACTCTCTTGCTTTGAGAGCGGGGCATATAATAAATCGTCTCACGTTTCTCGGGTCCTATTCTCCGGTCCCGATGAGATTCACGGCGAATCGTCAGAATCCAAGATACTGAGAGATGTTCATATCGTAAGAGGATTTGAGACTCTTTTTTTCTTTTTGAGATTCAGTTCTACGTGATTTGGTCAGAATCGATTGTGGAGTTAACGTTGTTGTGTTTGTTCTTATTAGTCAGAAAGATTGTTGGAGGATTTCACTGAGCTTGCAAGAGAGAACACTGAGAAGGACCTCGAGACTTGTGGGACTCTCGCTGCCTTTCTTGTAAGATTGTTTTGCATTCTTCACAATCAAGTTGATTACTTTGAGTGATAAGAGTATCTGGGTGGTGAGAAAGTTACTAACTTTGTTGTTCTAACAGAGGATTTTGGAAAATTGAATTCCTGGTGCTTATAGCTCCTATCAATTACTTCATGCGATTCTTTAGTTTTGATATTTCTTGGAGGAGATGTTTTGGTGGACCTGATATTATAGAGTAGTATTATCTCATGATTCATGGTTGCTTTGCTTCTGTGCTACATGCTTTTTAGGAAAGAGGAATTTTTTACGTAACCACTCTGATCATACCTAAGCAAGAATCAACTTCTAATTCTGTGAGTATCTTAGAAAGGCTTTCTCGATCATTTCTTGGTGTTCAATGTAAAGATGGGTGCTAACTCATGTGCTAAAAATGGCAGTGTCAAGCTATGAATGAAGTGGATGTGTTTTCCATACAAAACGAGAGAGAACTTTATCCTGTAGGATGGATTCATGTATATATCTCTTCTCCCTCCATGTTTTAGATCTTTGTGATCTGTTCATCTGATTTTTTCTTGACTTACTACAACAAGTTTATGTGTCTTATACAGACTCATCCTTCCCAGGCTTGTTTCATGTCATCGGTAGATCTGCATACACATTACTCGTATCAGGTACTCGAGTTTCTGGTAGGAAATTTCTAAAACTCTTAACCTCCCCCGACATGACACATCTCTGCTGTATCCAAATTGCATATATACAAGGTTTGAGACAATTCTGTTCTCAGTTTCCCATCATGTCCTTTATAGGTAATGGTGCCAGAGGCTTTTGCTATCGTCGTGGCTCCAACCGATAGCTCTAAGTATGTGCTACAGCTATCTTAACCCGTTACCATGGAGCCAATTACACAGTCAAATATATTTCCTTGATGGACTCTCAAACTGATTTTTGCAGGAGTTATGGAATATTTAAGCTAACAGACCCGGGAGGAATGGAGGTACTGAGAAGCTGCTCCGAGACTGGATTCCACCCGCACAAAGAACCAGAAGATGGGAACCCAGTTTATGAGCACTGCTCAAACGTCTACATGAACTCTAACCTTCGGTTCGAGATTTTTGATCTGCGTTAAGGTAACGATCCTTCCGTGGCCTTATCATCAGTAAAAAGGTTCAGCCTAAACCACTCTCGGCTAAGGATGTCAATAATAATCGTCATTATAACCGTATCTCGAAACCCGAACTGTATACTTGGTCTGAGAAGACTGTCAGATTGGGGTTATGAACACACAATGTTAATAAATTAAGTTAAGTAACTGAATCATTGTGTTGGCGTGTATTTTGGTTATACATCTGTATATATGAATATATGTATAACCTTGCTTCTATATTTTTATATATCATATTATTACCATAATTCGACATTTGATTCTGCTAACCTTGCCAGAGATGAATGATGAACAAAGTTGAGCTAATGAAAAGACAAGAAAATTTTAAAACTTCAACTTTGACTGTTTCAAAAATTATTCAGTTGCATAGTTTCGTTCTTCGTTTTTAATTCTTATCTAATAGAATCATTAGATAGCAAATGGCCATGAATCAGCCCTAATAATAAAAATATCTGTTAGCTCCTTTTTTTTTTTTTTTTTTTTGACATCAATTAGCTCTTTCTTTTTGTAAAGACATTTTCAAAATACCTTTGTTCACATGAAACAAGAGTACAAAACCAAAAACAGAATCAAAGGTCAAAACTTTTCTTTTGAAAATAAGAAAGCTCTCAAAGCTCGTTCCTTCTTAAAGTAAACAGTACAAAGAGTATGGTTTTATAAAGTGAAGAAACAAAAAAGCTTGCTCATTTCATAATGTTAAGTGTTGCTATCGAAACCCATACAGTCCTTTCGTTTCTTTTGTTTGCTTCAAAGCCCTTTTGGCCGTTTTCAAGCACATGATAACTTTGCTTGTACAGTCAGTAAAAAAGCCATCTTTTTCTTACTCTCTCTCTCTCTACAGATGTCACAGTCACCTCTGTCACGGATTTGGGTACAGACTCGCAGACGATTCACTCTTCTTTCTCTCTCTCTCTCTGGGTTTTAATTCAAAAAGCGAAGTTGGTTACCATTGTCTTGTACGATCGTATATTCCCGATATGATTTGTTTTGACAGAGCAACTGCTGTGTATATATGCCAAACATCTCTCTATCTCTCTCTCTCCTTGCATCAATTTATAAGTAAGACCAGAAGAGATCACAAAATTCAAGGCTTTTTGTTTTGGCTTTCCTTGCTGTTGCAGAAGAGTGAGTGAGAGAAAGATATGATGATGAGAGGTGGTGAGAGAGTGAAGGAGTTTCTTCGACCCTTTGTCGATTCTAAAACTTGGGACTTGTGCATTATCTGGAAACTCGGTGATGATCCTTCTAGGTACACACTCTCCATTCTGGGTTTCTTAGTTTGTTGTTCATGTGACTCATGCAGCTATATACTGTTTCTTTTAGTAAAAAGCTTCCATTTTAATGTCTGATGGGCTTTCGTGTTTGTCATTACCCTTGCTTTCTGGATTGGGAACATATTGCTTCTTTGGCTCTGTTATTGATTTCTTAAATAGTTTTGGTCTCAAAGTTTCCATTTTTAGATTGATTCCTAACCATTTCCGCCTCTGTTCTATCAAAATTTTCTGGTTTCTGAGCCTTTTTGCCTCATCTGGTTTTTGAGATTTCATGGTGATTTATGTTTTCAGTAACACTTTGACATACTGGTAATTTTTCTTGGTTTCTGGGTGTTTTGTCTTTACCATCTACCTCTGGATTACCAAATCTTTGGAGTTTGAATATTATATTCTTCTTTGTCTGGTCTTGGTTTTGTCTCCTCTCTGGTTTTAGTAAGTTTGTATTGATGAAAACTTGTTTGATGTCTGGGTTTAATGATCTCCATAATTACACCCTAGTTTCTTAATCAGACGGTAATTGTTTTTAACTCCACAAAATCTGCAGGTTTATCGAATGGGTGGGATGCTGCTGCAGTGGTAGTTATGTTGATAAGAACATTAAGCTTGAAAACGCAGAAGAAGGAACTGAGAGAAAAAAGAAAGGTTCTTTCTGTAGAGATGAACACAACCAGCATCATATAAGAACCTTAGCTTGTGAAGCTCTTTCTCATTTTCCTCTCTTCATGCCACTCTATCCTGGGTATGTTTAATCATTCAAACCCCTTTTGAGTTTATTCTTCTTCAAAAATGATATATAGCTTTCTTCTCATTTACAGGATTCATGGAGAAGTAGTGATGTCAAATTCTCCCAAATGGTTGGTTAATTCAGGTCCTGGATCTAAAAAGGTAAATAGGCTCTTTTCTTCAGCTTGTTTACTTGTTTGATCATAAGAACAATCTGATCTGGATGTTCTTGGCAGGACATGTTCAACACACGGGTTCTTGTCCCTGTGAGTGATGGTCTAGTTGAGCTGTTCTCCTTCAAAATGGTAAAAATATGTCAGCAGGGATTTCTATAAAAAATCAGTCTTTGGTTTTGGTAGTAACTTCATAAAAAGTTGTCCTCTTTTTTTTTTGGTTATTTCAGAAACCATTTGATGAAACCATGGTTGATATGATCATATCGCGTTGTAACGCCTTCTTTGAACCATTCCCTGAACAAAGGTTGCGATTCAGGATCATTCCTAGAGCAGAGGAATCTATCAGTAGCGGTGTGAATCTCAGCTTTGAAGGTGGTGGCTCATCTAGCGTTTCCAATCACTCCAGTGAAACTCAGAATCTTTTTGGAAATCATCCGAATGTTCGTTGTGGGGAAATTTTTAGGGAGGAACAAGCGCTGTGTTTAGTAATGAACAAGGAGGATCCCGTGGTACAAAACGCCATTGATTGCAAAGCTAATAAGAAGCTTCCTAAGGAAAACTTCAAATCAAAGAATCTTCTTTCAGAGAGAAAAAGAAGAGATAGAATTAATCAGGGCATGTATGCTCTAAGAGCCGTAGTCCCTAATATCACAAAGGTTTCTTCTGAAACTCAATGCTGTTTCGCTATCACTCTTCTTGTGATCAATAGCCCTTTTGATAGGATTATATTATCCATTTCTTTATGCTATATGCAGATGAACAAAATTGGAATTCTCAGTGATGCGGTTGATTACATTAAAGAACTGCTAGTGAAGAAGCAGAAACTTGAAGATGAGCTTAAAGGAATCAACGAGATGGAATGCAAAGAAATCGCTGCAGAGGAAGAGTCTGCAATAGCTGATCCAGAAGCTGAAAAACTTTTCTCTAAACTCAACAAGAAAATGAAGAAAAACGAGGTATTATTCAAATATAGAGCCTCAAGATCAACCATATCTGACCTATAAAATCCCACAAACTCCTCTGTTCCTGGTTTCTTTCAGGTGAATCTTGAAGTCCACGAGATTGGTGAGCGAGATTTCTTGATTCGGGTTGCGCAGGAGCATAAACGAGATGGATTTAAGAGGTTGATAGAAGCTGTAGACTCATGTGGACTTGAGATCATCGACGTCAATTTCACCAGACTTGATTTCACAGTCATGACCGTTCTCAGTGTCAAGGTAACTTGTTCACACAACTCATTGCCCCTAACACTTAATCACAGATTCTTAAAATCTGATAAAAGATTGGATTTGTGTAGGCGAACAAAGACGGAATTGCATTTGGAAATCTGAGAGATTCGCTGCTCAAGATGATGATAAATCAGAAAATCGTTAGAAAGAGTCCGTAAAAACGTAGTACATAACCAAAAAACAACACGAAAAAGGTCAAATGTTTTGTTTGCTTCAGCCACAAGTCACTACTGAGATTTGATTCTCACAAGCTTTTTGGTGACCAATTTACATGTCGAAACTATGTGTTCTTCTGGGTATTGGATTCTGAGTTCGTTAGAACTTTTCAATATTTCTAAAGGGTCCCAAAGAACCAGAAAACAAAAACACAACAACTTCTGGTAATTATTGGTTCAGAGGTTCCGGTGAGATGTGTTGAAGGCTAGGCTCTCGGATTCATGGCTAGTCGCGTAGTCTTGGCTTGGGTAGTAGCCAGAATTAGTACCGAGATCCGAGGAATCCTCAGAGGCTCGTCTGAAAATTCGAATCTCATTACTGTATTGACCCGAGTTGTAAACCGTACTTTGACCGACTTTAACTCCGTTTGTCAGATCCGACAAGTCTTCTCTCGTGTCCAGAGCTCTTACAACCTACGAAAAAGAAGACACTCTGGATCACTTAGAGGGGTTTGTTTCTCTTTCCAGCTGTATTTTAGTAGCGAATGTTTTTTATTTCTAACCTGAACCATACGAGGTCGTTTTAGAGCTGAATGCCTAACGCAAGATGCTGCCGTTTCAATCATTCTATAGACTTCACCTTCAACGTATTGCTTCTCCAGACGTGGATCCACTACTTCGCTTATATCACCTTTTTCAATGGCCTCGATTAATCGCGGACGTGCCTGTCAAAACAAAACAAAGTTTACGTACTTCATTTTGAAACGTAACTTAAAAAATATCCATAAATGAAAGAAAAAAAATACCCATTCAACGAGACTTTCTTCACCCAAAGGTTGAGATGTATCAACAGGTTTGCGACCGGTGATGAGTTCGAGAAGCACAACTCCAAATGAAAACACATCTGATCGATCTGTTAGTTTTCCGCTTGAAGCATATTCTGGTGCTAAGTACCTGCATGGCATATGTTCTGGTTTAACTAAAATAAAAGATCTAGTAACATTTCACAAATGACCATTTGTATAATCCATTGGGAGTATATAGATGACGAAATTACGTACTCAATCTATGATACACGAGAGATATCGTAACATTTTTTTTTTTAACAAATAACGATTTGATATTCACAACTAATGCATGTTAAACAATTTTTTTAATATATGATTCAGCTTGTAATATATGGATGATGAATGAAACTATGTATTCAATCTATGATACAGGAGGGCACAATGTGTAAACTAGTGAAATCAAATTATTGGAACTATTTTTGTAACGTTAGCTAGAAAATAGCTATTTCAAAGATTTTGAAACATATAAATTTGGCTTAAACATTCGATAAAAAAAACAAACAATATTTTATAATTGTGAAATCACATATTGTTTTTTTCTTGAACAATTCACAGATATGTATATTTGTATTGCACCAAAAAGGGAAATGATGATCAAAAGCTGATATGTAAAGGAAAGTACTTGTTTAGATGAAAGCCACTAAACTACAAAGTTTTCAGTGTGAATTTATATTATTCAAATATAGAAAATGTTTTTTTATATAGTTGGTTATTAAATAATGTGTTTATAAAATAGGAGAAATAATAGTACCCAAATGTGCCCATGACTCGTGTTGATATATGGGACTGTGTAGTATCGTTCAGTCTGGCAAGTCCGAAATCTGCAACCTGTACGGAACAAATCAAATGCTCGGTGATGAAAATTTATTATTGAATTAGAAATATAAAAATTAAATTAAATATTGACTTTGCCTGAGCTTCGAATTCATCATCCAACAAAATATTTGACGATTTGATGTCCCTATGGATAATCTTGGGGTGGCCTATGAATTTCATAAAAGCCAAATCAACATAAACTTTGTTTCCCCTTTTATTAGATAGTTTAATACAAAGAGAACATATTCACATTTCATTATGAAAATATAAAATGTAATGGAGAGTACTCACAGTCTTCATGTAGGTAAGCAAGTCCTTTGGCTGCGCCTATTGCAATCTTGACTCTTCTACTCCATTCCAATACTGGTAAGTCTTTGCCTGACAACAACATAAGTAATTATCTGATCATAATCCAAATCCAAAATGCATCCATTACAAAGAGAGATTGTAAGAGAAGTACGTACCATGTAAATGGTAATCCAAAGTATTGTTGGGGACAAACTCATAAATGAGGAATCTGTGTTGTTCAGAGATACAATAACCCACAAGAGACACCAAGTGCCTATGATGCACTCTACTTATGATCTCTACTTCAGCTTTGAACTCTCTATATCCTTCTGCGCTGACTGACTTTAGCTGTTTGATTGCAACTGGCTTTCCCTCAAAAAGGATGCCCTTGTAGACACAGCCGAACCCACCTTCTCCTACCACAAAGCTCTTGCAAAATCCTTCCGTTATCTGACTTAGCTCTTCATAGGTGAAAAGGATCTTTGAAGTCCCTATTACATCGGAGTCCGGGGTTGCTCTACCGGGTTTTGGGTTACCAAGACTGTTCGTATCTGGTGAAGAGTTTTGCGCCGAGCTGTGCCCATTTCCGGGTTTATGCCTGTACTGAATGAATCCCTCTGCGACAGAACAAGGTCAGGAGAAAAAACAAGAACCAATAAGACAATAATCAAGAAAAAACTACCAAGAATCAAGTACTCAATATTAAAAAAAAAAAAAAATCAAAAACTAGAACGAAAAATCAATAACATGAGCAAGAATCAGGAATCAACAAGGTTGAAACAAGAATTAGAACAAAATATCAAGAAATAAGAATCAAGAATCAAGAATCAAGAACAAGAGCTAGACCGAGGCAAAGAACGGAAATCAAGAACATAAAAGAAGAGCAAGAATCAAGAATAAGACATGATTCCAAAACCAATTTACAACCACATGAAAAGTAAATATCTTCTTACCTGTATTTACAGAGACATTAGCCGGTGGCAAATACTGGTTAGAGCGCGGCGAAGAAGAACCTTTCTTTTGTTTCCTCCTAACGAAGAAAACGGCAGCAACGAATATAATGACCAAGGCACCTGCGATCCCAATACCGATCATTGTCTTCTCGGTGTAATTAGATTCATTATTTTGTTGTCCATTACCACCATTTCTGTTATTATTCGAATTATTTCTATCAGAGCCTCCGGAATGGTTATTGGAGCCGGAGAGGGAAGGAGGGGACGTGGAAGAAGACGACGAGGGTACACGATTTGATCCTCCTGCCGGAGATGAATCCAACGGCTGTAAAGGGTATCCTGGAGAATTAGGGTTTAGGGGAATCACCGGAGGCAATAAAGATGTCACTGGAGGAGACCCTTGGCTACCGGAATCTTCCAGACGGGGCGGCGTAAAGGGAGTAAAAGGCAGAGACGGAGGAGAAATAGGGTTGTTAATGGGTTGTTGTGGTTCACCATCATTAGGTCTTGTCGCCGGTTGCTGAGTAACTAAGGTGGGAGGAGGAAGAAGAGAAAGAGGAGGAGACTGAGGCTTTGGAAAAGTAACTACAACCGGAGAATCTCCGGTTGGGGTGGATTGAGGCGGAGGTTGAGGCTGAGGAGGTGAAGGAGGTGGAGTTATAGAAGGTGGAGGGGAAGAAGGAGGCGTTGGAGGTGGAGTTGTATTAGGAGGCTGATTTGGCGGTGGTAGAGCAGCCGTTACCGGCGGTGAAGATGATTTTGAACCGCCACTGCTACCCTGTGGAGATGGAGGAGAAGGAGGTGAGGTAGCTGGAGGTTGTGTCGTCTGGGAATCGGCGGTGGTTTTCTGATCAGTTAATCCTCCGACATTTGTTGGCTTTGAAGCTACAAACGGAGATATCTTCTTACCGATTAAATCTGCTTGTTGCTGGACTTTGTCCATTTGTCTTCACCTTGCCTTGCTTCTCCTTCTTTCTTTTACATATTTGAATAAGGTTCCTTGTGGAACAAGAAAATACCTAAAAAAAACTTCGAGATCCAGCCAAACTTGGTTTAAATATTGTGGCGGTTTCTCGAGAAAATCAGTTCATGAGATCATTAAGATTTGTGGAAATTAACAACGA
Organism: Crucihimalaya himalaica; assembly: GCA_004349715.1. NCBI lineage: Eukaryota > Viridiplantae > Streptophyta > Magnoliopsida > Brassicales > Brassicaceae > Crucihimalaya > Crucihimalaya himalaica. The sequence continues at coordinate 2,066,285 of SMJT01000010.1, read as the reverse complement.
AAGAGAGATGAAAGAAAAAAAAAAATCCAGGCCTGCAGGGTTTCTTGTGACTCAAGGAAGCTAGAGAGCTTTTGATTAAGTCGATTCAGTTTTTGTTTGTTGATGAACTTTTTTTTACGTTGGATTGTTTTTGTTCATTTCGTGTTTTCTGTGTAAAAATAGAAAGCCTCCAGAATTTCAACAATTGAGTTCTAAAAATTACTGAGGAGATAGGCTAAAAATTCACTTGATTGTTTTTATTTTATTTTAACAGTAAATAATGTTAGAAAAGAAGAGTATCCATATCTGGACGATTTACCATTCAGCTTCATTGTCGGAATGCCGCGTAAATTATTCTTTCGAAAATGTTATTTTCTCCAATTGATATTTCTGAACAAGAAAATTCACAAAATCCTTCACAACTAAGGTCTGTCATCATACGCTAGTTGAAGTTCATTAATTGGCATATTGAACTTCAAATGAAGTATTGTTTGTCACAGAAAATATATAAATCCATATACTTGTTGTTCCTTAATTTCAACTAATATTTTCATCTCTTTTTTTTCATTTTTTCGTCTTCTCTTATTACTCATCGGAAAGATTGGGCCGAATTTCTTCACGGAGTGATTAATTGTTTTCGAAAATAAATGATATGATTTTTTTGCTCATTAGAAAAAAGAAGAAGAAAAAATATGTCTTTTAAAGCCTAGATAAATTCAAACATTCAAGAAGGGTAAGCATAAAAAAGGAGAATGGTGAATGTTCACCATGAAACAAATCAATTAGGTCTTAAACCACAAGAAATAAAATCCTCTCTGGAGAAGAAGCTTTCAATGCTCTCACCAAAAACATCTGGTCGAGCTAACCTCAAGCCTGCGAATCAGAGTAAAAGAAAGAACCGAAATCAAATAACCAAAAATACATCAAGATAACCAAAAGGTACAAAACCTTAGACTGCAATCAGTCGATTAACAGTGTAAAAAAAATATGTTCATAACCTGAACCAAGTAAGCCTATCGAATCAGAATTCAGAAGTCTTACTTTGTTAGCAATGTTGTTGGAAAGCCAATCCAGACCCTCGTAGAGCCCTTCACCGCTGGTTGCGCATGTGCTTTGGATGTACCTGAAATAGAGAGAGCAAGCAATGTGTTTTCAAGTATACATGTATGCAATAGTAAATAATAAATCCTGGCTGAGATAAAATTATAAATCACCAGTGGCGTTGCCGGAGAGAGTGAAGCCCAAGCTTATCAGTTATCTCAGCAGCATTCATTGCGTTTGGAAGATCTTGCTTGTTGGCAAACACAAGCAGTACTGCGTCCCGCAACTCATCCTGCAGTTACAGCTCACCAGAAGGACAAACTTGTTAGGGATTAACAAGTGAAAAAATCAACATAATTGTGTAGCATTAAAAACGTACTTCATTCAACATCCTGTGAAGTTCATCTCTCGCTTCAACAACACGGTCTCTGTCATTGCTATCAACCACGAATATCAGACCTTGAGTGTTTTGGAAGTAGTGTCTCCACAAGGGACGGATCTGTAAGAGAGAATACGTGGATAAATGTTTCCTCTTTCGTCATAGTTTTTGCAAAAACCATAATATAGTACAAACCTTGTCCTGACCCCCGACATCCCAGACCGTGAAGCTGATGTTCTTGTACTCAACTGTCTCCACATTAAACCCTGTAAAAATAATAATTTAGTAAGTCTCATTGTCTAACTAAGTTAAACTCCGATCACTCGTTCAAGAAGCATATGTAATCCACCAGTTGACATTGTTTCAAAAAGTTGCATTCTAAGTCAACTGAGACATTTAGAGAGAGTAAATATCCCTTCTTGCTAATTTTCTGAACAAATTAAAGTATTCGCCTAAAAATCCAATTCAGACTACCAGGATTCAAGTAACCACAAAACAACCCCTTAGGTGAAAGTGACATAGAAAAGAGGCCAAACTTAAAAAGGCATAGAAAGTACAGATGTAAATTTCCAACAGCCTAAGCTATTCAGGTGATCTGATAGAAGTCAAAAGGAGAACTACAATGCATCATGTCTGGTTTGAAGACTTACCAATGGTGGGAATGGTGGTTACAATCTCACCGAGCTTGAGCTTGTACAAAATGGTTGTCTTACCAGCAGCATCAAGACCCACCATAAGGATTCGCATCTCCTTCTTGGCAAAAAGCCGGCTGAAAAGCTTAGCAAATGAAAGCCCCATTTTCCTTTAACTGTTGATCCTGAAATGTTAAAACATGACAGATCACACATCACACACCCATAAACAATTCAATCACACTGCACTTTGGCAAACTCACAATTTTTCTCTATTCCCAAAAATTGTTCCTTTTAAGAACTTTTACACCAAATTAGATCGAATGCATCTAACGCAATCATTCTAACACGACAAACATTCAAATATAGTCAATCGAAAAATTCAACACCAAAACAATAACTCGTTTTTTTTACTGTGCATAATAAGATTCAACATGTCCTCTTTCCATTTCATGGATCCACTTAATAAGAGATCAGAAACTTTTTCATTAGATTAAATTACTCAACTGTTGTATCAAATAACCATCATTAGTCAAAACAGAAAGATAAAGACGATATAATCGATCACGATTTCATGATGAATTGAATTGTAAAAGACGATCAGGAAACAAAGCAAAATCGGAATCCCAAGATACACGATCGGTCAACGACAATGGCGTAAAATCTAACGAAAAGACTAAACGAGATTCAATTTCTCCGAAACATAAGAACTAAGATACTTGGGATCGGTTCATCGAAGAAATCTTCATGACATCAGAATGCAGATCCAGAAACCCCTAAAGAAGCAAGACGATCTGAAAGCTTTGGAGCTTACCTTTCGAAAATTGAAGGGATCTGAAGCGATCGAGAAGCTTCAAATCAGCAGCATAAGACGTGATTTGTGATTGAAAAATTGGTACTTTCTGTGATTTGTGATTTGTGAATTTTTAATTTTCACTAGCACTCCTCCTATTATTGTATAGTATATTAAAGTACCCCAAAGTTTTAACTTTTTGTCTTAAAATAACCCCTTATATCTGTAAATCGCAACTCATGCCATTCAGTCAATCTTTAATGTAACTTCATATCATCCTCCAAGCTACTAAGCTCAATGTGGTTTATTTTTAATCAAAGGTAGTCAACATTATCTATTTATTTAATCTCTAGCCCATTTCAGATCAATATTGCAGCTCAGTGATCTCAGTACAGATGATGATCATCACTTGGTATTGGTTAATAAGGTGAGGCAAGTAAAGAGAGAAAGACATCATTTTAGAACTAAACACTAAATTCGTATGAAGTAGTAATAGTAGAAGGTTTATAGGCTAAAAAGAGATATACATTAATCTACATCTTTTAGTTGCAGAACCGGTCAACACACATCGTGATCGGACAGAACCTTGTTTCTTGGGGGCTTCCCAATCTGTAAACAATCAATGGGAGGAAGGGTAGGAGTACCGAGCTCACCAAATGTCTGCCAGCAAAAAGGATCATACATATGATACCTTTCTTGAACCGGTTTAAGCTCAATTGAAGATAACTGAACATCTACGCATGGGAAGTTATCGCTGCAAGCGAAATGCACAGGTTTCACGGTGTAAGTTCCTTTTATCCTTTCGTAAGTCACACCTTCTACTGCAACTGCTGATGTCTGGTTCTTGCATTTGCTATGGTCACAGTAGAATTGGTCTATCACAATTGGTAGCTGCACTTCATTCAGTTGAATGTTTGAGAATACTATCCCTTTCACGGATCCTACTCCTCCTTGCCATGTCTTGATCCGGACACCTGTCATCGTGTTGTGCATAGCTACATCTCGAACTGTTATGTTCGAGACGCACGCTTTTGTGCTGTCTTTACCGAGACTACCAATGCTGATCCCATGACCCGGTCCACAGTTCACATTGTGTACATACACATTCGAGCAACCCGTTTGGATCGAGATGCAATCATCTCCTGCACGCATATAAAGAGAGGACATATTATTAATCGAAATTTCAAGAATTCAAGCAAGATCATTCAAGATTCAAGATTCAACATTCAGCATTCATGATTTAAGATTCAAGAATTGGAAATTGTCATACCGCAAGCAAGTGTTGTGCTGTGAATGAGGACATCTTTGGTGTTCTGGAGGTGAATTCCATCAGTGTTTGGACTGTCACCAGGTGAAGAAACGACCATGTCATGCACCGAAACACCTACGCAGTTATCGAATTTGAGATGACACTGAGGACTGTTTTGGATCGTTATACCAGTCACTTCCACGCCTAAACTCCCCGAGAATCTCAGTGCCTAAATGAAACCAGAAACAAAAATCAGTAAACAAACACAAATGAGAAACACTGAGGACTGTTTTTGCTTTTCCATTTCTCACCGTTGGTTTGATGCTTGGCATTCTCCCATCAAGCTCACTTCTTATCTGTCATATGTAAAATAAAACAGAGTTTGTTCTTAGATGAAGATTGTGTGAATGAGACAAAGAAGAAGAAGAAGAAGAAGATGAATTTACAGGCATTGGAGTGTGTTGGTGAGTAGAACTGTTCAAAGGAACGATGAGTTTGGTTTCACCATCAATGAAAGGATAATCTTGTTGCCACCAACCAGAGCCTCTTCCATCAATCACACCTTTCCCTTGTACTTTAATTCCTTTCAGCTTTGTGAAATCAATCCACCACATTAACCCTTTTCCCCATGACTTTGAATCTGTTGGAGCTATGATTGTACCATCAAGCTGCAAAATTCACAACAAAGTTAAGTTTTTTATTCACTAAAGTGTTACACTTTTTCTTTTTAAAAAGATCAATTCTCACCTGAAACACAATGTTAGCTTGACAATAAGGACCAGAGAATGAGATCGGACCGACAAGGAAAGTGTATTCAGGCGGTACGATCATCATCGATGCCTCGATTTTGCAAGACGCCGCCCAAGCCGCTTCAAACGCCTGCAAATATTATGAGACTCTATTAGTTATTTCATTAACTAAACTTAAAACCCCTAATCACCATTTGTTCTACAGAGCTACTATAGTTATGGTTACTAAGGCTTGTGAATTGTGGTCCCATTTGTAATCTGTTATTTCTGTTGTCACTTATTTTATATTCGTTTGTCTTTATATTTTTGGCGCAATCCAACATTTCAGAGAGAATAAATAAAAAAGTTAAGTGACTTTACAGACAGAGAAATCTTTTTCTGAGCTCTGTTTTTTTTTTATTGTTCTGTCTCGTGTTGTCTCAATGATCTCTCAACTGTAATTGTCTTTTTTTTTTTTTTTAAAGTAATTCTCATTGATAACGAAATATAAAATGCTCTAGTTAATCAAATAATTTTTATTGTACCTTAGTGTCATCACATTTGCCATCACCCTTTGCACCAAAATCCATCACATTGAAAACTTGAGATCCCTTTAGCGGCGGAAGAGGTGGTGGTTGGACTTTAGGTGGCCGTGAAACCACCGGAGGGTTATCATTGTTACCTTTTGGGGGCGTTTTCAGCTTCGGTTTTGGTTTAGGTTTAGACTTGTGGTGATGGTTGTTGTTGTGGTTGTTTTGAGAACTGTGGTGACTGTGCCCATGGCTCTTCGGTTTCTTGGTTGACAAGGAATCAGACAAGTCAGAAGAGCTTCTGTGGTTATGTCTCCAATGTCTTCCTCTTCTAGCAATGCAGGTCTCTAGAGTTACAGACCAGACTAAAACCGCCATTAGTATCATCATCGTGATGCTTCTCATACTTAGACTTCTTCTCATTATCATTTTTTTTTTGTCTAAATGAAGGGTGTTGTGGTGGTTAAAGGACTCAGAGACTTTGGTTTTGGTTGAAGAAAGAGAAGGTTTTTGATGAGATTTATATAAGGAAGCAGTACAAGAATGTAGAGAGGCTCACGGGTTTTCAATATGGAATTTTATTTTTTTTAAATCGAAAACGAAATTGAATTTAATATTGGCCTTCATTTTCCATATTGTTGATAAGTAACTTATGATAAAAATATTACTAAACAAACGAATAAATCCAAGCTATGTACAAGTTATCCATATATGATCATAAGAGACCATAATGTTTGATTTTAATTGGATATTTGTAAAATAATGTTGATATTGACAGTGATGTAAAGTGATTACTCGTGAATTAGTATTTGGAGCTTAGCTTTTGGGTAGAAATATACCAAAAGTAAAACCAAAGCAGAATTTTCTTTTTCACCGTGGGTAAAAGTTTAAACCTTACCCAATCGGCCAAAACTTGAATTGTGGAGTGAGAAATGAGTCAGGGGTGATATACTGATATGTCTGCCACGTGGAGATTAATGATGGCTTAAAAGCTCATCTAATTTGGTTGCCAAGACTTCACATAAACCTACATATAAACACATGTATGTGCGATTGTTGTATATGAGCACCATGAAGTGGGGATACTTAAAATGAGGTGTATATTCAATTTTAGGCTCTTGCTTTTTGTTTAATATATAAAATGAGGTGTATGTAATGCATGCATGTGTTGGATCTGTCGTTATTGGCATGAAAAGAGTGTCGTATGATTTTCATATTTACTGTGCGAGTGTGGTGTAGAAATTCGAGATGCCATGTAGAAAAAAATGGATATTTTTAAAAATATTACAATCTTTTTTTTTAAGAATACCATGTTTTAGTGAGTAATTTGACCAAATGAAGTAGAGTGGTTGGTGAAAATAATTCCAATTAACCGACGATAGATTAGAAAAACTGAATTATATTAAAATAAATTACTAAACACAATGATTGATCATATTAGTATTAGATTTTTCCATTATTTCAATTCATATGCAGTCTGTAATCTGGTCGGAACATCACATATTAGCTATTAAAATCCTAAGTGGATAATCAAAATCTCAAAACTAGGTTCAAAAATATGGACAGAATTAAAAGTTTGCTAGGAAAAATTCTGTCTCATTATTATTTTCTTAAGATTTTAATATATAAATATAGTATATATATATATATATATATTATATAAGAAAATATAAACGAAAGAGACTCGTGAGTGGGTCTATATGTTGTCAATGGGGCACTGATTATAACATCTCTTTTAGTACTCACATGCACTACTTCACGGGAATTGCTTTTGTATTCAAACCTCCAATTATTATTTGTTTATTTAATTATTTCTCTCGTTTTTACTATATTATATTTATATCGAATCCATTCTTAGATTAAACTTCATTTATTATTCACATAAAAAAAAAGATTGCTATTAAAGGAAAGAGCAGAAACAGAAACAGAAAGTAACCGAAGCTTGTTTCTTTAGGTCCTCAAATATTTCTTTTACTTTATTTTTTACTCATATTTGAATATATACTAACTATAATGAAAACTTCGAAACAAAATGCTGTCGGCATTGTTTTGCTTTTCTTTCTTCACGAGCTATCGGCATTGTTTGTGAATGTAATTTGTTTCTTGTATATCAGTTAAATAGCTAAAGACTTTGATCGGCAATATTGTGCTATATATGGCAATCGTGAAATAGTTTTTTGGAATTGAGTGAAACATAATATAGATGTGATGATTAAGATTAGTAGAAGTGAAACCAAAAGAAATGTAATAACATGATTTTTGTGACACGATGACAAAACAGTTTGGTAGTTGGATCTGGTTTGGATAGATAACAAATTTGATCCACAAAACTATATAAAAAAATGATAAGTTTCAACAAAAAACCAGTGTGATGTTTTTAGGATACTTTGACTTTTTTTTTTAAAAAATGTTTTGGAGGTTTTGGACCGAAATTCATAATCTTCTTAGAACGAGACTCAGACCATGTTAAATTAACGCTTCTTTGAAGAGCAAATCTTATACAATGTAAATTAAACCCGTGACCTCCTACGTTCTTACGTTTCTACATTTTCTAAAACTCAAGGATTAATATTAAGTCAACTTATCATTGATATAATTTGACTCTTTGATGATCAAATCAGCATTCAAGCCACAAAAAACTAAACAGAAGAACAGAGGGTTCTCGGATTAGAGTTTTTTTTACTAATTGAACTATGCAAGTTTCAACTAGGCCATATTTTCTCCTAAATGGCTTCAATTACGTTTGTTTTATTTCCTTGAAAAGAAATAATTAGACGATCTTAACTTCACTTCTAAAAATTACTCCAGCTTATAATCAGAGATAATAAATGCCACGAGCTACATAATAAATCACAATAAATAAATAAACAAACAAGAAAATATTAAGACATTTGTTGATCTATATATTTGCAGTTATCAAGCATGTACGGCTAAGCATAAACCATCTTTGGGATTCAGACAAGCTTTGTGCGCTCATAGATTCACACCAAATCTCTGTCAAATGAAACATAAATTAGGGAATCAATACAAAAGATTTTTAACTTCAACTGTTGTAAGGAAAAAATGAGTAAGTACTTGTTTTGTCCTAATAGAAAGAAAAAATAATAATAAATAACAATATTATTTAATTTCCATTCTGGATTTCTACAATTATATATATAAATAATAAGTTATTAATTATGAATTTACTATTCTGCAATAGTAAAGTATCATGTGATGAACACACTTATATGTGATTCGACAGAGTTCCCCTTCTTGACAGCCAAAAAGCTGTTGGCTATGTATGAATATTTCTGATTCTTCAGTTTAAAATAAACAAAACAAACAAAAAGAATTATTGTGACACGAATTTTATTACATGAAACGTTGATCTTTGGTAGTTAACAGACAAATATTCCCAAATAAATTTCAAATGAATTGTTTTCTATAAACGTAAAATACAATGTGTTGTTACATTAATACATTGTTTGATAGGAGTTTAAAATTGTTTGCTTCTTGGCTATTATATCGATGGTACCTAATTGCTGTTATGGTTTATTTTTGTGTTGCTTTTGCTCAAATACGATCATCTTGCGTGCACACATGATTTTATATCTGAAGCATGTTTTCAAGAAACTGCCTAATAATATATACCAGTGATTACCAACATTGACAATTGTACTAGTCACAATAATGTTATTTTATACTGTCACGATACACGAAGAACCATGAAAGTTAAAATCGTTTTCGTTAAGTTTAATTGAATATGTGAAGATATAGTCAGAGACCAGAGACATGTAACATGTTGGCCTTCTTTACTGAGATTACAGGTAGTTTCAATTTAACATACGCAGGAGATATGAACAATATATAGGTCCAAATCAATAGATGCCTCTAAATCCCCTTCTGTTTCATCAAGATTATCGATGATGCCACTGTTTATTGTTGAACGAGACAAATAAGTACAAAATAAGCCTCATTTATTTCAATACCTTTTTTTTTGTTGTAAGGAAAGAATCCTGAAGGATCAAGAGATGTGTCAGACAAAACATTTATCAAAACTAAGCCTAAAGCTAACGTTGCATTTATAAAATCGAAGACTTACAGGTGGACCTAACATGTTGCCTATTTTTGCTGGTGCTCTCTAGTTGCGAGACGGTAAAAACAGTGTTCAAAATCTCCTTACACACATATCAGTCGTTTGGAAACTATTTCGAGTCTAAAATGTTTAGCCCTAGATTACTGTCTAATATTTTATAGTATCCTTTCAGTAATTTTAAATTTATATACAATCATATAATACGGCTGTTAAAACCGATTAATCAGTCAACCGTATTTTCTTTTATCGGCAAATCCTCATATATTAAGTTATTGAAAGAAGCTTTCGTCAAGCGAGAGCCACTCGAAAATCGGTTGACTTACATAGGAGAAACAGAAACTTCGTGCCCTTACATATTTTGCAAAATAATCAGTCCGGATATTAACACTACTAAAAACAAACACAATACTAAAATTACAAAAAAATCTCTAAAAATCTCTAAAATCTTTTAGTTGAACTGCATATGTAGGCCAGTGCTTAACATTAGCAATCATCGTAAGAATATGAATCAGTCAACCGTATATGGTATGTGAATTATACAAAAATGGCTTTGCTTATGATCCACCACGATGACGTGCAGATATCGCAAAATCTAAATTATCTGGCAAGGTCATGTATATATTACATAATATAATCATTAAATCTTTAAAGATAATCAAGAAATTACTATATACGTGGATGCTTATAAATGTTGTTTTAGATTAATACTTTGTGACCAAAAAAAAAAAAAAGATTAATACTTTTACGTATACAACAACTCATACTTAGAATAAGTCAAGAATCGATGCGATTATTATATCTGTCTATCATGCATAGATAACAAACAATATGGACGAATCTGTGAAGTGCACGAGAGTTTTGTAATTATTGGACATGTAATAATAACAAAAATGTATGCCCTTTGACTTCACAGCTCGACTCTTTATGATCTCGTGCCAATCTATCTTTTTTTTTTTTAAACAGCGAAACTTATTTTGTGGACCGTACCATTTCTCTGATGCGACAAAAACTATACATAAATCATAAGGTACATGTCTTCTACGTTTTTTAATTAAACTTACCATATGACAGAAGAGAATATGGTAATACACGTAGTCACTTATAAGTGGGAAGAAATTATATGCTTGAAGAATCCAAGAAATCGACGAAATATGTTGATAAGATTGAGACGATTTCGAATAAGAAATAGTTCAATATTTTTTGCACGACATCCTCACATCTTAAGGAAAAAATATATTAATCATCATTTTTTTTTTTTTTGTGTTTCGACGCAGAAAACTAGGTAAATTATACAATGTTAATCCACCAATCACAACGATTTAATTTATATTATTCCCACATTCAAAAGAAAATCCTTTAATATTATTTGTAAACCTTAAGTAAATATATTTTTCACATATTATTTGCTTTATGTGGCTATTATTCTTTGATTTTGGATTAGTTATCTTTTGTTTTATCTTTTGGCTTTACGAAATTTAAAGGTGAGTTCTATATGCCGTCTTCAAGCGCAAAGCCACTCGTGAACCTTTTTTCTCTTGTTATGCTTATTTTTATTTTATTTTATTGACTTCCCGTGAACTCCATGCAACGGCTTTGCAATTTACCGTAATATCCTTCCATAAATTCATGGTCTATTGTCTAATCTTCTTTTTTTTTTTTTTAATCATTCTATAATTTTCTTATTAGTGTTTTTTGTTTTGATTTGACTAATTTTCATATTTAGAAAAAAATAATAATTTGGAACTTACTCTTGTTCTTATGGTTATATGATCAGCTGATTAAGTGTGTAAATGGTGATTGAAGTAAAACTTATGGTTAGCTGCAATTAATTGCAGTCAATTTAATTATATTTTTCCCAGCTCAAAGAAATTCGTCAATCTTGTGCCGTTACTCTTATAAAGCTATATGGATTGTAATTTGTAACGACAAGCTGATTTTAATTTTCATGGATTGTAAAATATTTTAATTGAAAAAAACGAGCCGACCTCGCAATATTTACTGTTATGTTGCTTCATAAATTGATAGAGACAAAATTTGTATCTTTTCCCACTCTCTTTTGTCCGAACCGTTTTGTTCCCATCACCCAGTCAGCATTCAACATTTGGATGGTAGATGCATACATATATGTGCACATGCATATACATATACATTTTACGGTATGTCAAAATAAATACAAATGTCAGTGATGATCACATGTATATTAATATTTATGTTGAATCAACGAAATTGGTCCCATGCATGAATTAGTTATCCCAAAAAGTTAAATTTAAACAACGTTGGTCGACAAAAAAAACAAAAAAAAAACAAAAAAAACAACGTTAGATTTGAAGCCTCCACCAAAAACTGTAATATGCTAAACCTCTTACCAAATAGCTAAGCTAACGAATGTTTTTGTAAAATCGGCCGCTCAATCTAATAAAACTCATTAGAAACGTCAAGTCCAAAACTAGGTTGGATCCAAGGCTGGCTCTGCCTCTCTCTCTCTCCCTGAACTAGGTTAACTTTGAGAGCATTTGTGTTCTATGGCAAAAGTCAAACCGATAATTAAGAAATTACAATAAGGTTTCCTTGTCCATTGTACAAAGATGAATTCAAGACGTTTTAGACAATGTTATCATTGTGCCATAGTTTCGGTTTTAACTGGCTATTTTTCGGTTTAATCAGTTTACTTTTGATTGTTTTTTAAAAAAGCACCTTAATAGAAAAACCAATATGGGCTTTTCTTAGAATTTCTGAGCACACTAAGAAGTTTATAGACGACAGTTCAGTGTTTAAATCAGCCGATCGGTTATTAACCATAAACCGAACAATTAAACCAAACACTCAAAACTGTGCAGCAAAACCTGCAGATGAAAGAGAGAGTTCTCAAAACTCAGATAAAGGTAAGACAAAGATGGGCCACGAAACAAAGAAGCCCAGCCAAATGGTGTTACATCAGCCCAATCGTGTGCTGCAACGGTCACCTACAGATGAAGAGGGAAAGGACAAAATCAGAGCAAAAGCAGAGCAAGGTATAAAGACTATGAGCTGTCGTACAAATGACCTTATCAAGACTAGCAACCGATTTGATTCCCTGAGTAATATGTCACCTGAAGAATAGGTAAAAGTAGTCTGACATGTGTCAATATAATTTCTCTCAGTTAACTTCACAGTGACACAATTTGAAATGTTGAGAATAGGTTGAGAATAGGATTCCATGGACTGTTCCATGGCTCTGATACCATGTAGAAAGAAACTTATAGAAAGGAAAAGATGATGAACATTTCTTTCTTATTGATTATTCAGCTCAAGTCTTGTAAAATACACAAGCATTACTCTTTATAGAGCTTACAACGTAGGGTTTTTATTGACACCTGTCAGACTACTTTTACCTATTCTTCAGGTGACATATTACTCAGGGAATCAAATCGGTTGCTAGTCTTGATAAGGTCATTTGTATGACAGCTCATAGTCTTTGTACCTTGCTCTGCTTTTGTCCTTTCCCTCTTCATCTGTAGGTGACCGTTGCAGCACACGATTGGGCTGATGTAACACCATTTGGCTGGGCTTCTTTGTTTCGTGGCCCATCTTTGTCTTTCCTTTATCTGAGTTTTGAGAACTCTCTCTTTCTTCTGCAGGTTTTGCTGCACAGTTTTGAGTGTTTGGTTTAATTGTTCGGTTTATGGTTAATAACCGATCGGCTGATTTAAACACTGAATTGGTACATAGAAGCATTGTGACTATGTTTTTCTCGCTCCTTCAAGACTTCTAAAACAAATGCAGAATAATACTCTGATACAAATACTTTTATATAATAAAAGATATTTTTCGAAAAGAGTATAAGACTTAAATAATGGATTCTCTTTTTTTTTTTTTTCCTTCTTTTCTTTTGTTCCATTTGGCCACAAATTCAAGAAAAGAAGACTTGAAAGCTAGAAGATTTGAAAGACTTGCATACAGGACAAATCTTAGTGAATATATCACATTCTTTACACAAACTCAAGTGCCGACATGGCAGAAGCAACACCGATACTTCCTTTGCGCTGCACAATTTGCATTTCATTTTCTGAATCCCCATGTTGTTGTTGTTATTTGGATCAATGTATGATGAAGCTGCATCATCTATTTCGCTATCCCCAAACCCTTCTTTTCCTTGGTCTGTAGCAGCATTCACATTGTTGTTGTGTGACATTGCTTGTTGGAGATTTGCCTTTAAGACATTAACCACAGACTCATTGTACTTTGCTCTGTAGTGCCAATTCTGAGCTTCCATTGCCACTTGCTTTATCCGCTCCACGAGCTCCTTATTCCTCTTGTTCATATCATTGATCTGGTGATCTTTCTCTTGAAGCTTCTTGCTCACTCCCTTCTCTAATGTGGTGAGAAATGATGCAATGTGTCTCTGTTTCATATCCCTCACACCTTTCGCCATTTGAGCTGCCTAAACCACACAAAAATAAACAAAGACATTAGAAATTGATAAACCTCAAGAGTTAAGAGCACATGCAGAGACAATCAGTACCTGAATCTTGATGAACTGGTCAAGCTCATCTTTTTGCCTATGGAGGTCATTCCGAAGACTATCATCGAGCGACTGAAAGATTGGAGAAGCAGCTACAATGCTACCACTAGCAGAAGTCACTGAAGAGTTGCGTTCATCGTCATCATAAGATAGTCTAAGACCAGTTGAGACTAGATTCTCCTTAGGGACTTCTTCTCGAACACTAACGTTGTTATGATTATAGTTCAAAGACATCTGAAGCTTCTGCTGTCTTTGGATATTACTAATGTTTTCGGCTTCCCTTCCTCTTTTGTTAGGCCGAATCATTGGAACGAGATTATCATTAGCAAAATAGTTTACTGGATCAACAGTGCATCCACCTCCCACTGCACAAAAACAAAAACAGACAAGATTCTTAAACTCTCAAGTGAATGATGTCAAGTTTAAGATTAGAACATTGTGAGAAACCCTAATCTTACTGGTTCCAAGCAAATGAAGCTGATTCGATTGTACGTTTGTCTGGTATTGCAACTGGTTCTCGTTCATGAAAACCGGTGGTACGGTATTTCCATTGTTTCCACTTAGCATCTTCCTCAACAAGTATTGTGAATGTGTATGTAGCTATATAGACGATTAAGTATTTGACTCTCTCGGTTGATCTAGAGTTCTTACAGAAGTATATAACCTGCAGTTAAGGTAGAAGAAGTCAGTCTCCGAGACAAATCAATATTGACCCTCTCTTAAGGCAGCTATTGTAACGAACATACTCAAATGAAAAACATGAATCATAGTCTACATAGATTTTGAACTCCACATACCAAACAGAGTTACAGAGCAGAGAATAGTAAACGAGACAATGTTGATCATAAAAAAACAGAATTGATGTTAAATCTATCTAATCAACTAAAATCTAAAGAGAGAATTGTGAAGAATCATAACCTATTTTTACCTAAACAAGAAGATTTCTATGAATTTGCCTGATAAAGCGGGATACAAAAGAGATTGATTGATTGTTTCAAAAGTCAAAGTTCCATATAAATATGTAACTTACTGATACTGATTTAAGGTAAATCTCTAGGAACATGGAAAGATGACAAAAGTTCAAAGAACGAGTCATAACCCAGAAACAGAAACCCTAAATATATTGTAATTTTCCAAAAAAATAATGAGAACAAGAAGAAGAAGAAAATAAAAATTATACCTTTTTCAGAGATTTCCCATAAGATTCAACAAACTCTAGTTTCCTTTCAGATCCTGCATATATAAGAAAAAGAAAAAATAAACAAAGTTAGATACTTTTCATATAGCCCATAAGTTTTTTTTCTAAAAAAAAAAAGGGTTAAGAAATCGAGAGAGACGAACCGATGATTCAGGATCTTGACAGAGAAAAGAAGATGCTTTTGTGAAGATGAAACGGCTAATAGAAGAAGAACAAGACCCAATAAATTAAAAGCCACAAAAAAAATGGTTTTTTTGTTTAATATATAAATGAAAAAAACAAACACAAAGGAAGAAGACAAAAGAAAGAGGCAAAAGAAACGGAAGAAGAAGAAGAAAATGAAAGATGGATTGGTAATGTAAACAAAGCGGGTGCGATGGAGCGGGACAGTGGTGGAAGAAGTGGGGGAAGTTGGGTTGGCGATTTCGATATTTCAGACAAATTCAATTTTTTAATTATTCAAAAAAAAAATGGTTGATAGTAAATGTAAACACCAAACAAGAACCGGTGGTGGTGCTTTCTCGTCTTTCTTTGCTTTCGTGCGTTGTGTATCTCTCTTTCATTACGCCAACTTTTCATTATTACCTTCCTTTTTTTTTTTTTGGTTTTCTTTCTAGGTTTGACTGATTTATCAAACCTATTAATTGAGATGAAACCTTAAGTTAGTGAAATAAATAGTCATATTTTGAATAGAGTTTATGGAAATTAATCACAAGACGTTATATAACAAGTTTTAGCAGATTCATGAATTTATATTTTTAATATATTGCTATAGTAAATACTACAATCATTTTTCGACACGTAAAAATATGATAAATACATATAGAATAAAACTAGTGAAATTATCACCGACATTGTTATTAATTAAATGATCGGATCAGATTTACTAATTTAAGCTAATTTCTCTTTTGTTAGTGACAAAAAAATGTCACACATCTTTAAACATCTTTTTAAAAAAAATAAACACCTTTTAACATCTAAATACACATACCAATAACTGAGAAATTTAAAGCTGTGGAATAAGATTAAATTTCACTAAGTTAATAGTAATTGATTATATACACTTAATCAAAACCTCATTTCACGATTTCTCATGCAACTAGTTTGAAGTTTGAACCATTTCATATCTTTCTGACAGAACTACGTCATAAATTGGTCATTTAGAAAACGTATCAAAATATGAGATATATTACCATTGAATTCTTGAATATTTTTGTAATTTATCTACGGGTGTTACATGTGAACAATTCAAATTGGATTCTTTCAAGTCAGTACAACGAGAGACGTTATAATATATAATTCAAAATATTCCACCGATTAAATCAATACCACGAATGACGAACACCGATGTTGCCATATACATAATGAAAATATAATTTTTTACAGAAATCAAACTCTGTCTCCCTATTTTAAAATTCGTCAACGACCATCAACACTGTATTTCCTTTGTATATAATAATAATAATGAATATGCAAAGATGTGAACGGAGATGATAAAAATTGATAACAATAATAATAATAATAATAATGAATAATCCTTTTCACGTCAAATTCAAAGTAAGGCAAGGGACACGGATTCCACAGTGTGGGAATTATGACAGTAGAACAAGAGAGATGGTCAACTAACTCGTAGGGGTATTTTGGTCTATTCAACATACATTTTACTTAAACTCAAATTCATGCGACGGTAACGGAAGTATCAACGAGAACGTTATTCGCCGTGATCTCAGTCAGTTTGTGTGTTATTGATTGAAAGGAGCCGTTTAACTGCGACTGGGACACACGCGCCTGGTCGTTGGGCAAATATGGCGGGTAAATTTTGGCGGGGAAAGAAAGAAGCGTTGTGAGTAGTTACCGTGACTTTCTGGAGAAACGTGGACCGGACCTAACCGTTGCACGCCAGGTTGGTCGGATTCATAATTATTGTTACTTACTTCCAAATATTTGCAATAATAATTCGTAATTTATGAAAAAAATACACAAACTAGTTGGAGAAACACAAAATCTTAATAAATAAATTAGTAAGAAATTTTAAATTTGTTAGAAAAATATGTAATGGACAGGCTTGTTTTTATTTATATTTTTATTATATAAAAAAAAGTTTTTTCACTTAGCTGATAACTCAAAAAAATTTAAGAAAACTTTGATAAATTTTGGATTATAGTTTGGTTCTGTTTGATTACAGAAAAATAGATTTAGGTCTATTTCAGTGTCGAATATATTTTTTTAACCTTATTAAAACACATGCTTCTAAACCTTTTGCGGTTTGGCTTCTTTTTAGAATAATTTATTTAGGTTTTTTTTTTTTTCACGTTTTAAACATCCATCGGGTTTACAGTAAATATACTGTTTGACCACATTTCTTGGAAATTGTCTTAGTTAGTCTACGTAAAATCAGAATTTAATTTATCAAAAAATAAAAGTAAAGAAGGGAATATCATTCAGATATGTGTTTGAGAAAAGAGAAAGCAAAAGGTTTCTAGTGGTTGCAACCACACAGACGCAATCAATTTTTTATAATGTGTACCTATTTTGTTTGTAACGTTTACACGATATCCAATTAATATTTGGTTGAAGATTTGTTATGCTTACACAATTTAACTTTTGACCAAGTCCAGTGCATACCTTTGCTTTTCTTTCAAGTTGTTAACATTGATTCTCCAGAGTCTAGACATAAAAGATCCTACATATTCGTATTAATTTCAAAATTGACGGTCTAATAGACTGTAAGAGCTGTTGAACATTATAAAACAAAGAAATTGAACCTGAACCAGCCAAAATTAACGGATATAGGTGAGAAACCTTGAACTAGTTTTGAAACTGCATCTGAAATTCGTGCTAGCAAATGACAAAATTTCAAAATATAGTAGTAAAAAGCTAGTTTCATTTACCAAACTATTGCACCAATTTAATTTAGTTTATCTTTATCAGTTTTCCCGTTCGAACATTTAAAACCGAAGCACATTATATATTATTTACAATATCTGTTAAATTTATATAAACAATAACTTTTGTGAGCGTTTTGTAACGTTCTAAAACAGTATTTAATGTCTTGTATGATAGGCTGTGAAACTGATCAATCCGGCCGGCTTGACAGCTCTGAAAAGTAGAAGCCACTCATGCATGGTTTGGTATGGTTTCTAAAGGGGTTCGTAAAGTAGTACACCATCCTTAAGGAATTTATTTGGTCTTCGATTTAATGGAAGAGTTAGTCATTCCTATATTCATAGGAGCCACCTTCTAGACCGGAACTATTCTTGCATAGCCACATAGGGGACGAAATCTATCCTATTAAGTCTCCTTGTACCCATTTTTATAAAGTTTCATGTGTATATTTCATCTTCATATTATTAGAACAATTAAGAGAATCTTTCAATATGTTTGATCTTTGTTCGGTTGTTCACATTCATTAAATATCTTATAGGCTTTTTTAATCCTTGTGAAGGTAGTGTCTTTTTGCCTGTGAAATGTCTGAGTTTGTGCTTCTCATCATGCTTTGATTGGGTAAACTGCAATTCTGATTTGATATATTTATTTTCTCGGCTTAGCCTACTAATGTTGCATGCAGGCGAATACTTATTATTAATATCAAAGAGTATAGCTTGTTCAGTCCCGTCTCAAACTATTTTTGGACCCATGGCAAAATCCAAAAAAAAAAAATTCTCTTACCAAATTTTTTTTTTCCAAAAATCTGGACCCTTTTTTGTATGATTTTTTTTTGAATTTTGACTTGGACCCATGGCAAAAGCCTAGTTTGCCTATGGCCTAAGACGCTTGTTAGAATAAGGTTTTCTTTAACTAATTTCGACATTCTATTCTCATATGTATATAAACAATTATATACTCTTACTTTTAGATTAATGAGAAAGCATCTTAATTTCATCGTTCTCTCTCATCGTTAGTATGGTATTAGTGCTAATTAATATAGTATATAAACAAAATTAAGTTTGAATAAGAATGGTGACAGGGATACATGTCCTGACACTAGAAGATTGATTACTGGTATGTATGTTTTCCTTGATAATTATTTGATTATTTGGAAGCTCTAAAAAACAGCAAACTGTGAGCAGTAATAGTAGCACATAAGTTGAATACATGGCAATGACACTTACTACTGACGAGATAGTTTGGTTGTCTCAGTTGATGAAAGCAGTCTCATGCTAAACTCTTTTGTGATAACAAATTTGCAATGCATATTGCAACCAATCCAGTTTTTAATAAATAAAAAAACAAAGCACATGAAAATTGATTGCTATAAGATAATGGATCAAGTGAAGAAAAATTTCTTGAGGGTCATTCATGTTTCTACAGCAAACCAACTTGTTGATATCTTGACCAAGTCACTTCATTCGGGTCCTTTTCACTCCCTACACAGCTGTATGTTAGTGTCAAGCCTCTTCCTCCACCATTAGGTTCACATCCAGAGGCTTGAGCGGGGTGTATTGACATTAAGGAGTATAGTTTGTTAGAATAAGGTTCTTTTAACTTATTTCTACATTATATTCTCATATGTATATAAACAATTGTATATTCTTAATTTTGGATTAATGAGATAACATAATAATTTCATCTTTCTCTCCCATCGTTTATACGGATGCTAATGCTTTTTATTATAGGGATCTTAAGTAGGTTTTGAAATGTATGACATTTTCATTACAGTTTTGAAGAAAAAAAAATCCAAAATATATAAGAACAGATAATAGCAGCAAACCGCTAACGTGATCTAGTGATGCTGCGTACGTAAGTTTTTCTTCGTAGTTTGATTTAGTACCCTAACCATATCTGAATCCACTTGGTTGTTCAAGATGTGGACGATCATGATGACTCAGTATTGACATGTCTTACGATTACTTTGTTCCACAACCACAAAACAATAACCCTTATTGATTTAAAACCTCCGGTAACTTCGTTTGAAAGCTCAATTAGGCAATAATGTGAACCCAAATTGCATTTGTTAAAGAATCTTAATTTATATAACATTAGAGAGCAGTTACCGGCGTAATTGCACAAGAGTTGAGACCTGGTTGGTAGACTTAAGGGCCATTGAAGACACACGCAGACTCGCAAGTCACAAGAACCACGCACTGATCTACTAAATTTGCGGAGAGCCTCATAGTTTAACTTTCAATTTGCGTCCATACACAAAACTTGTCGTGTATTGATGATTTAAGTGGCATTTGGTTGGCCACACAATTAAAAATGTAACGTTTACGAGGGACCAGTCACTTTTGTGATATGTTTGAAGGCAGATATCGATCGAGGGGTTTAGCACGCCATTCCAAATAATATTCGTTCCTTGGAGTTATCAGTATATGAGAAAATGTTGTTAGAGTTGGTATAAAACATATTTTCACGTTTATATAATTTCCTTGTAACATGACGTGAAAATAACACAAGGGGAATAAATATATAACATATTTTCACGTCATCTTTAATTATAGTATTATAATTATTTAACATATATATAATCAAGTAGCTTTATAAATACAAAAATATGAAATTCACTAAATTTAAAGAGAATTATACCAGATCTTAACCAAATTTCAAATTCATGTATGTTTTGTTATTTTCTTGACATTAATTAAAGATTTACTGCCCTAATACTAGTAGTGATTGATCATCCTTGGATTAAGAAGCAGAATTCTAAATTTAAATTTTCTATGGCAAATGTTAACAATATAGGATAATATATCGGTTTTCTTGCAATAATTTCGTAGGACCGACCAAAAATAAATAAAATTCAAGTTTTGGATTAGGTTGTTTCAAATATTTAAATATCAATTCTGCTGGTTTAGAAGAAGTTAAACCGAACTAATTAAGCTGCCAAAAGTATATCGTCTGGTAATTAGTCTTTGTAATCCCCTTTAACTTGCCTACTTAAATAAACTGACTAAGGAACCCTAATTAAAGTTTGGTTGAGAACCTATGTCCCAGAAAGTAAGAAAAAAACAAAGGTTAACTGTGAAGTCATAGTCAAAAGACAAGTTAGTTCCAACTAAAAAAAAAAAAAAAGTGATCAAGTTGAAAAAGTGACAGATAGAGAATCTATCCTTTAGATCCTCTCCTCTATTTTTAGCCCTTCACTTGGATCTCTCTTGGATAACTCATTAAATGACACTATCCAATATACCCACATGTGTATCTGCGTATGTATATGCATGTGTATCTATATTTAGAAGCTTCCTTATTTTGTCACAAAAAAAATTTTCATGTTTTGTTCCTTTCCGTTATAACTCATCATTCCCTTCCAAATTTCTTGGATTTGTCCCCAAAATCAATTGAAGATCTAAGAAGAAGAACGATCTTCAAAGGAGTGATTAAGAAGAGGAAGAAAATGTGTACTCATCATGATGAATCACAACACAACCTCCCTTGTCTCCATTGCCAGCCACATACATACATTCGCATGGTACATACACACACAGAGAGACATATAGTTTATCTGGTGTATTAGTCCTCACCATTATTGGTTTTGTTAGGTTCAGCATATGATAGAGAGATGCATTATACTCCGTATGACTCGTGATGAATGCGTCAAGGCGTTAGATCATCACGCAAGCATTCTACCACTCGTTACGCTTACCGGTTAGTCTTCACAACATTACATATATAGCATATGTTCACAATCTATGTATCCAAATTGTTTCAAAGGTTCATTAAAAATGTTTTTCAAATGATATTAGAAGTTGGTTTAGATTTTGCGACGTCAAATGATAACTATCTCGAAAAATTAAAGAAATTGAGGGAATATTGTTAAGAGTTTAATTCTTGGATCAGGCATGTTCATCATTCATATATATATTCGAAACATATTATAAAATGTTTTCTGTGTGGTAGTTTGGAGAGGACTTCAAAGAGAAAATAAGGACTTCTTTGAAACGTATGGGCATTTCGTCTCTCCAAGGCCCTTCCTAAGTAAGATTTTGTGGGATCAAATGTGTGTTTGTTTTTTCTTAATTAATTTAAGTTAGATTTCTCAACCAACATATCGACCAAACATAAAGACATTACATGTTTGTTGAAATCGATTATGATGAAGAGTTTCTCTTTTTTTTGGCGTGAATATTTGATTAGGTGGACATGTTCGGAGATCGCCGAGGTTTTCGAGAAGGATACAATGAAGACTTTGATATAGGCTTCTAGCTAGATATATAGGAGAAAATGCTTGAACTTTATATATAGACCTTTTTCTATTCAAACGTTTTACTATTAGATTAAGCAGACAAGCTTTTCTTGTGTGTAAGCTATTTTTAAGGTTGCTTATTTAGATGCAATCTATTTACTGAAGACCCTGAATTATAAGAGGCTTTACGATTCAATTGCTGCTATATAGCAATTATGTCAGAAAATAGTTAACTATATTTATGAAGATCGCTTAAATTATAATCTATACTTTGACTCAAAGACTAAACCAATCCGGTTCGGTGGCACACAAAAAAAAAAGGGTCCAGTCCTGTCCGAATCAGAATTTTGAATTGAATATGTATATGAATCCCAACTAAAACACTTAAAAGTATCACTTCAGGAAATCATGAGTACAAATATTTTGAAAACACTCAAGATGCTCGAAAAACCGATGGAATAGTTTTTTTTTGAGACGGACATTGAATATCTATCTACCCTTATAAATGCTTTCGATGATTTCAGCTTATTTTTTATTCCATGTAGTTTTAATATCAGTGTCGATTCCTTTATATTTACTATTTTTTCATGTAAGTCAAACATTACCAACATACTTATTCTGCGGGACAAACCGTTATGTTAGCTTAACATAAATTTAGTATATAAAGTTTTGTGCACAAAAAAAAAATGTTAATCCAAATGAAGCTAGGTATATAAATGTAAAAGAAAATTGGCAACAAAAAGAAGTCAAAGATTTGTCATTTGTATATGAAAATTTGAAAAGACGTTGGATACTTATTTCAAAGATCTACAATCAATAAGTGGGAAATAAAAGTAAGTTTCAATATATATTCTTATAAACATCTTGGACAAAAACTGGATATTTGAGTATCTTCGTCCTAAAACACACATTAAAGCAGAAGTTCTGCTAAGAAAAGAGACATGAAATACGGTTAATATGTCCTGTTGCACCACCGGTTCTATCCGGTTCGATTTATTTTTGTCGCGTGGGTTAGTTGAACCAACATAAATACTTGAGGCAACACATATCTTAAACCGAACATAACCGGGCGTGTAAAAATAATCGTGATTTGTGGCGATTCCGTTTAGATCGGATAAATAATCTGCACGACAAAAGTTTCTATCTTCCTCTTCATCTTCCTCTACCAACCAACTCATAATAATCCCGACAAAGATCTTTCCTTTTTCTCCTTCTGGTTTCTTGGAGGCTCTCAGCATCTTCGTTTCGTTTTGCGTTAGAGAGTCTCCTCTGAATCTTCGGAACAAAAAGGGTCTTCGAATCTCCAAGTAATCTTCTATATTTTAGGTTTCACCTCTCTTCTTGTTCTGTTATTACTCTATGTTATCTAGCTCCATATCATAGTTTGTGGGAAATTTTGATTCAGAATATTGATAGTGGGTTCTATATCGCAAGTTCTTTCTTGTTCCAATTATACTGATTTTTGTCAGTTAGTGCACAAAGGTCTAACCTTTTACGCCATTTTGCAGTATTGTGAATAGTTCATATTCCAAAAATCTTTGAGATTGTTACAGAGACGTTCTTCACTCTTTGCAACACAATAGTGTTTAAACCAATGAAATTAATAATGTTTCATAGTGATAAATGTTCTTCATTGCTTTTGGTGGAATCATAGGAGTCTATTGACTGGCAATGGCTGCTGATACTACAGCTTCAAGTTACTGGTTGAATTGGAGGGTTCTCCTCTGTGCATTAATCCTCTTAGCTCCACTTGTTTTAGCGGCAATACTGATTTGGAGATATGAAGGCAAGAGAAGACAACGCGAGGGCCAGCGAGAATTACCTGGGACATTGTTTCAAGACGAAGCTTGGACAACATGTCTTAAAAGAATCCACCCTCTATGGTTGCTTGCTTTTAGAGTATTCTCATTTGTTGCAATGTTGTCTCTACTCATCTCCAATGTTGTGCGTGATGGAGGCGGCATATTTTACTTCTATACTCAGTTAGTTTTTATCATTTAACTTCCTTCTCTCATTTCTGAATCTTGAAATTAATGACAAAGATCCAATCTTTTTTGCTCTAACAGGTGGACATTTACTCTTGTTACACTCTACTTTGGGGTATATCTCTTGGGAATTCCGACGTTGAGGTTACCGTCTTAGTTTTAGACACTAAATTCGTGATTCTTTTCTTGTCGTAGTATGCTTCGTTGTTATCTGTTTATGGATGCTGCGTCTACAATAAAAAAGCTGGTGGAAACATGGAGAGTTATACAAGTATAGATGATGTAGAACAAGGCACTTATAGACCACCGATCGCCCCTGATGGGACGGCAAACACTTCAAAATCTCCCAATACACATTCAGAAGCACCTGTCAGAGAAACAGCTGGGTTTTGGGTTTACATCTTTCAGATCCTTTTCCAAGTACGTGTCTTTTTTTTCTCCCAAATCATCTTGTTGAGAGCGAAAACTGTACAATGCCATCTCAAATCTCTAGAATGTCTAACAAAGTTTTCTGTTGTGGCAGACTTGTGCAGGTGCTGTTGTGCTAACAGATATCGTGTTTTGGGTGATAATCTACCCGTTTACTAAAGGTTATAGGCTGACTTTTGTAAGTTCTGACTCTAATACCATTCCCATTTTTAGAAATTGGATTCCTTTGATATGATCCCTTTGATATATTTATCCCTTACATGTCTTATTTTGATCGCAGCTCGATGTTTGTATGCATTCTCTCAACGCTGTTTTTCTCCTCGGTGACACAAGCCTCAATTCCTTGGTAAGTTTTCAAAATGGAAGTATGCGGATACACGAATCTCCGCCTATTTATTAGAACCTAATAGCTAACTTCTTTCTTCCTTATCCAGCGTTTCCCACTGTTCCGGATCTCTTACTTTGCACTTTGGAGCTTGATTTTCGTGGTTTACCAATGGATAATCCATGCCTTCAAGAACTTATGGTACACACTTCTTCTGTTTTCTTATCTTCATAGAGGCAAAAATTTCCATCATTTTGACCCCAAATGATAACTCATTGTATGAATTAAGTAGTATGACTTTCTGACTTCTCGAAATGGTCCACTTAAATTCTTAACACACAGAGTCACAATGTCTTTTAGGAGTTTAAAGATTCTTGTTATATACCTTTTGCAGGTGGCCATATCAATTTCTTGATCTGTCTTCACCATACGCACCCTTATGGTACATTTAAAAACTCTTCACACTCGTGAAAGGTTTCCAGTAAAAATCAAATTGAACATTCGAAAACGAGACTTATGTTACGATCTTTTACTAATGCTTCTGCAGGTACGTGGGAGTGACAGTGATGCATATACCGTGCTTTGCAGTCTTTGCTTTGATCATAAAGCTGAAGGATTACTTGCTACAGCGTCACAAGTCGTGATAGTTTTGGTTTCCATGAATTCCATCTTGTACCTGTTGAGATTCTTGTTCACGAGAGAATTAACACTCATGGTCGAAGTCAAGTAGGAAGTCAGAGAACGTCAAACCCTCTCTGTGAATAAGAGGCTAGCAAGAAGAAGGGAAGAGTAAAGCCAAAGGGATTCCAATACGACATACGTAATAATACAATTGTTGTAGAGATTTGAGAAATCATTTTCATATTATATATATGTGACAGACTTCGAATGGTTGAAGTTGAAACGTTCGTGTACAAGTTAGGTGGCATACACTGAAATCGAATGAACAATTGGACATCCACCAGCTTTTTCAGGGAGAAGTAGCTGCAAAGTCTTTGCAACTGTTTGTTAAATCTCAATAAACAGACTTGTATTTTGAAAAATATAATAAATGATCTGAACATATTATTTGTGATGAATATGATTTTGATATATTAATTACTCTATAAAAAAAGCTTTTTTTGTTTATTGTTTGTGAACAATATTTAATGAGGAGAGGATGATTTGTAAGTTGCAAGTTGCAACTATAAAGGGGGCGTAAATAAGATCATTGAGTGTGGAAGGTAAAGAAGAGTCGAATTGGTGAGAGCTAACTACCTAACTTGAAGCTACCATCCTCTCAACGGTAAGATCCGCCATTGTCAGGGCGCTTTGATCCGTATCCAACTTGTGAACATTCTTGTTTGAAAAATCTTTGAAATTTGAGAGTTTCTTATTGTCTAATCACATCTCATTGCGTAATTTGGCTGCAACCAATTCTCTCTCTCTCTCTCTCTCTCTCTCTCCCTCGTCTCTCATTTTGGCTGTGATTGATAACAATGTAATGTTAAACGTTTCATTGAAGTTTAATTCATCGTTTTGGTCGAGTCCTTGAGGGATTCGTGTTCTCATCAGTATTCTCGCGTTTGATTTGTGTTAATCCGCTTTTGGATCTGTGAGATTAATCTGTTAGTCCTTGGTGGTTTTGATTTCGTTCCTCTTTGTTTCTTTTCTCCAGTTTCGTTTTGAAATGGCTAGGAAGAAAATCAGAGAGTATGACTCAAAGAGATTGGTGAAGGAACACTTCAAAAGGCTTTCTGGCACAGAGCTTCCTATCAGATCCGTTCAGGTTTAAATGGATCTTGTCTTTTTTTACAGCTTCTGGGTTTTAGGACATTGGTTTCTCCGACATAAGTCAGATGTTCAAAATTATACAAAGACTATTTTTGCATTGGTTTCTCCGACATTAGGCACATACTGTTTTGTGGTTTCATCCTCCAAGAAACTTGAGTTAGCCATAGGTTTGCACCATTTTGCCAAGAATACAGTTTACTTCGCATTTTAAGTTTTGGTGGGTCTAAAGTATATAGCTTTTCTCTAATTTCCTCATTTATGAATCGTGGTGATTGCGTAAGCATCTCCTTCGATCTATGTCGTTTACTGTTGTTTTCATGTTCTCCTGTTTGCAGATTAATGAAACAACTGATCTAAATGAGCTAGTAGAAAAGGAACCTTGGCTCTCATCCGAGAAGCTGGTGGTGAAACCTGACATGTTGTTTGGAAAGCGTGGGAAGAGTGGTTTGGTTGCCTTGAAATTAGATTTTGCTGATGTTGCCACTTTTGTGAAAGAGCGTTTGGGTAAAGAGGTAAACGTTTTGTTTTGCGCTTTTAAGCCGTTCTTCTAAGACCATTTCACTAAACCTTTCCATCTATCATCTATAGGTAGAGATGAGTGGATGCAAAGGACCCATAACTACATTCATAGTTGAACCATTTGTTCCACACAATGAGGAGTTTTATCTTAATGTTGTCTCGGATCGGCTTGGGTGCAGCATAAGCTTTTCAGAGTGTGGAGGAATTGAGATCGAAGAAAACTGGGACAAGGTATTTTGGAAGTGATTTATTGTTTAAATGTCTTAGTGTCTAATTCAGTATCTTGCATCATAAAGATGAAAATATGAGTTGAGGCTCCAACTTCTACAGGTCAAGACAATATTTTTACCAACGGGTGCTTCCCTGACACCTGAAATATGTGCACCTCTTGTGGCAACTCTTCCCTTAGAGGTAATTAACTCTTTTCAATCGGATTATAGGGTTGTGAACATGAAATAGAAATTGGACTCGTGACTTAGACTTGTAACATTTCCATGCACAGATCAAGGCTGAAATTGAAGAATTTATCAAAGTCATTTTCACGCTATTCCAAGGTATGCCAAGGATAGCTGCTACATACAGATCAAATATCCTTTACTGTGATAAAAACTAAACATTGTTGTTATTTCCTTTGGTGTGCTAGATCTTGATTTCACTTTCTTGGAGATGAATCCTTTCACTCTAGTTGATGGAAGTCCTTATCCTCTTGATATGAGGGGTGAGCTTGATGATACTGCCGCCTTCAAAAACTTTAAGAAGTAAGTTTGATACCCACTTCCAACCTCTTTGTGCTTAAGAACTTTGAGAATGTGCATATAACTAAGCCCTCGAACTTGCAGATGGGGCGACATTGAATTTCCTATGCCATTTGGAAGGGTAATGAGTCCCACAGAAAGCTTTATCCACGGACTGGATGAGAAGGTATCATCGTTGTGACATTAATATAATCAAAACGTCTGTCTGCTTCATCGTTCTGTGACTAGTAAAGAGCTTTCTTTAATATGCACCTATTGTGGTGGCAGACTAGTGCGTCTTTGAAGTTTACCGTTCTGAATCCCAAGGGACGGATTTGGACAATGGTAGCTGGTGGAGGAGCAAGTGTCATCTATGCCGATACCGTATGTTCCCTTAAAAATCATTACTGAGACTCTCTGCATTTTTTCTCTTTAAGAAGTCCAACATTCAAAAAAACAATATAGGTTGGAGATCTTGGGTATGCATCTGAACTTGGCAACTATGCTGAATACAGTGGAGCACCTAAAGAAGATGAGGTTTTGCAGTATGCCAGGGTTGTTATCGATGTAAGATTAACTTATTTTTCTCCTTCCATAAGACATTTCTTTCCTGTGACTGAATAATAAAAATACAAGACTGCAGTGTGCTACAGCAAACCCAGATGGAAAAAGTAGAGCTCTTGTGATTGGAGGCGGAATTGCGAACTTCACTGACGTTGCTGCTACTTTCAATGGCATAATCCGCGCTCTTAAAGAAAAGGTAAGTCGAGAAACCTTGAGCTTCTCTCAGATCCATTACTGTTCAAAAACAAAACATCTTTTGTCATATTGTGATTGTATTTGTCAACAGGAATCAAAGCTGAAAGCATCAAGGATGCATATATTTGTGAGGAGAGGAGGACCAAATTACCAAAAGGGACTTACTAAAATGCGAGCCCTTGGAGATGAAATCGGTGTTCCTATTGAGGTCTATGGTCCAGAAGCAACCATGACAGGTATCTGCAAGGAGGCTATCCAGTACATCACAGCAGCAGCCTAAGCCTCTCTCAGTACCTTCGGTTTTTAGAGCCTCTATCTACTTATTACTCGAGCTAAGCTACTTGTTATTTCTTCTTGAAAACTCTTGCGGTTCAATTCTCTTTCCCCGAAAGTTTTCCTCAGATTCAATAATCGTTGTTACTCTTGTTAATTTTTTTGCCCTCTGTTTTCTTATGATCTAATTGTCTCCTAAGATTAGAGGTTCCGATTAGAGACTGATAATCAAGATAATAAATTGCATACGGATGAGTGACAATCATATCGAGTAACTCGATATTTAGGAAAAACAAACAAACAAGAGTTTTGACACTTCGATGATAATTCCTAAGGATGATATTGCTGTTGATGCTGAAGACTGATAAGCTTAGAGTAAGGACCATTCTTGTTCTGAACGAGGCTATTGTGGCTGCCTTTTTCTATGATCTTACCTTCTTGTATTACACTTATAATATCTGAGTTCTTGATTGTTGATAGCCGGTGAGCCACAACCACGGTGGTCCGGTTCCTCATTAGCTGATCCAATGCTTGTTGGACCTAACAATTCATTAGCATAAACCCGTAAGTCTTTGTAGAAAATCTCGAACCAAACTCAAAATCCAAATGAAAAGCTTACCACACGCTCTGATTCAACGTCCAAGGCGCTTGTGGCTTCGTCAAGGAGCAGAATCTCTGGATTCTTGAGGACGGCTCTAGCTATGGCGATCCTCTGTCGCTGGCCACCTGACATCTGAATGCCTCGTTCACCGACTTTCGTTGAGTAGCCTTCCGGGAGAGAACTGATGAAGCTGTGAGCGTTTGCAAGCTTAGCTGCTTCCATGACTTCAGATTCAGAAGCTCCTTCTTTACCGTACAAGATGTTCTCATAGATCGAGGTTGCAAAAAGAGCAGGTTCTTGTTGAACAAGACCTATGTGTCTTCGCAATGATTTAAGTTTCAGCTTCTTGATGTCTTGACCTGTAGGGGTTGGGGAACAAAATCAGCTAACTCAAAGCAAATAACAAATTGCTTGTGATGCAAGAAACATGTGGAACTCGGAGTTTCTTGTTTTTTAAAAAGTATTGTGCCAATAGCTGACTCACCGTCTATCATGATTATTCCGGCTGTAGGATCGTAGAACCGGAGAATGAGCGAAAGGACCGAGCTTTTCCCAGACCCGCTTTGTCCCACAAGCGCCATGCTTTTGCCGGAAGGAACTTTTAGGTTGAAATCAGTGAAAATAGTCACATCGGGCCGTGAAGGATAACTGAAATGAACACCTTTGAGCTCAATTGTGCCTTCCACATTAGTTAGCTCCTCACCAGTATCTCCAACAACCTGAGTTCTTCGGTCCAATAGCTCGAAAACTGACGCAACCATCTGGTTTCCTTTAAGCAGATCTGGGGCTAGAGCCAACACTTCACCCATCACTAACGCCGTTACGATCAAAACCATGAATGTTTTCATCACAGATTCGAAACTTGATAATCCTTTCCCCATCAAAATCGATCCGTACCTGTAAAAAACATCTAAACTTTCAATAAAGTTGCAATCTTACATTATAAGTAAAACTGTTTATATATGAATACCAGAGGGCAAGGCCGTAGGAGGAGAAGATGAAGAACTGAGAAACACCGTACAAAATCCCGGCCATCTGTCCACGCCTAAAAGAACGTTTAGAAGGTTCTAGAAGCTCTTTAGAATAAAGGTCTAGAACCTTCTCCTCCGCACAAAAGGCGGCCACGGTTCGGATGTTGCTAATAGACTCTCCGGCCAACATGTTAGCCTTCAAATACACTTTACTCAAGTTTCCTCCATAGCCTTGCATGAAAAGTCTCTAACAAACGCAACCAAGAAAGAAAAAAAAGTAGGAATTTAATTGGCAACCAAAAAAAGTATGCAACCTAACCACAAATAATAATTAAAAAAAAAACTATACCTCGCTGATATGACCGCATATAATCAAGGGGTATGTGGCCAAGACAACAAGAGTAAGACGCCAGTTGAGTATAAAAGCAATGATGAAAGATGTCACAACCAGAGCCAAATTCTCTAGTAGAATCGTCGATCTATCGACCACAATGGTTCTAAGTAATGTCGCATCACTTTCAAGCCGCGAGGCCAACATCGAGCTAGTGTTATCGACCTTATCAAACCACCCAATTTCATTCCTCAAGATCGCTAAACCAAGAAGAAAATAATTACACATTTAGATCAACCAATGAAAAGACGGTTGATTTTGTGTGTTTGTGTTTGTGCGTACCTGAAAACATCTTTTGTCGGACTCGGAGAGTGAGACGCTCACCCATAATACCGAAGCTGGTATGCTCAATGGTGTGTGCGATGACAGTGATGACGGAGGCACAACAGAAGAGAATAGATATTCTCTTGACCTCCCTTTGAGTTGTATCCCAGTCCATGTAATAAGATACTAAAGCCTGTGAGATCCCAAGCGCGAAAAGCGGCATTTGAGATCCCGCAATAAAGGAACATAACGTCCCACAGATTCCATACTTCCAGTCCGGACGGATCATAGAGTATAGACGTCCCAACGTTACTTTGGCATGTCTGCTCGTGTCTGGTTGTTTTACATGTTGATGAATGGAGCGATGGTTCGTCTCTGTTATTGGTAGTTCCCGCAAGGATTTTGTACTGCAGAAAGAAAAAAAAGAGTATTTTTGGATCAGATTGATTAAAACGAATCAAGCATCTTCAACTTTAAGTACAATTAGTGTACCTGATTGGTATGCTTGGAGTGTGGTTCAAGTTAGGGTTGGCAGCTTCTTGGAGACGAAAGAGAGAAGTGTAAGCTCCATCAGGGTTGGAAATGAGTTCGTCGTGGCTTCCTGATTCGATGATCTTCCCTCCTCCAACTACGGCTATGATGTCAGCATTTCTTACTGTAGAGAGTCTATGAGCCACCACGATCGTCGTCCTCCCAACCATCACTCTGTCCAAAGCTTCCTGCACGCTTTTCTCTGACTCTGCATCTAGTGCGCTTGTTGCCTCATCAAGTAAGAGTATCGACGGATTCTTCACTATCGCTCTCGAGATCGTGATCCTCTGCTTCTGCCCGCCGGATAGCTGAATCCCTCTTTCACCTACCTGAAGAACCAAATAACAAGCAACATTTAGGGCTTATAGATATTAATTTCTTGTACTTAAAGCTATCCGATTTCCGAGAGACCTGGGTTTCGAATCCTTCCGGTAGGTTGTTGATGAATGAAAGGGCTTCAGAGAGCCTCGCAGCATGGGTAATTTCCTCAGCCGTGGCATCGTCTTTACCATACATAATGTTCTCACGAATCGTGGTTGCAAACAGGGCAGGCTCTTGATTAACTAGACCAATATGTCCTCTTAGCCACTTAAGATCCAAGTATCTGATATCATTCCCGTCCAGCATCACCCCCCCATCGGTAGGCTCGTAGAACCGTTCAATTAAAGATATTATGGTGCTTTTCCCAGACCCACTTCCTCCAACAAGAGCCACGACTTTCCCCGCAGGGATCACAAGGTTTAGCTTGTCAAAGATCACCACGTCAGGGCGAGATGGGTAGGTGAAAGTCACGTCCTTGAATTGAATCTCTCCGACTAGTTTTCCGAGTGTACGACCTGTTTTCACCTCCGTGTTCCGTTCAATCATCTGAATAATTGGATACGCAGCAGCTCTCGCTCGTATGAATGTGGAAATATCCGGAGCCGCCTGACCAAGAGACCTGTACAGAACCCCCAAAAACAGAGACTTTACAGATCAACAAAAAAAAGTAATAAGGGCAATGTGCAGAGCAAGTTATCAAGAAGTTTTATATTACAAGCCAGCGATGACAACGTTGAGCATGGTCGTGAAAGATTCGCCGCCATTAGCGATTCCCTTGTGAACAACGATGCTTGTGAACCAAACAAGCAAAGCCCACGACAAAAACAGGACACAGTGCATCGAACCGAGTCCTAGTCCTTTGGCTAAACCGGCCTTTCTCCCGTAATTGTAAGTGTTCTTCAAAGCTCCTTGGTATGAACTCACCGCCTTTTCTTCTCCCGTAAAAGCTTGTACGGTCCTCACATTCCCGATCACCTGAATTTAAAATATGAAATCAAATATAAAAAAGAAAAAAAAACACATTCAGATAGTTTTCTTGTTTGACAAGTTACCAACCTCTTCTGCGATCTCGTTGGCCTTGACGTATGATTTCCGGACACGGACGATAAGTCCGGTGCTGACAAAAGCGAAGATTCCGCCAGCGAGAACGATGAGTGGGAGTATGGAGAGAGTGACGAGACTTATTTGCCATACACTCGTAAATCCGATCGCAAAACCGGCTATGAACCGGCTTATGCAGTGCATGAAATTCCCTACCTGCAACAAAGATGCTGTAAGTTATCATATACCATGAACCGGATTTAGGTTAACATAGTTGAAATTATGCATGCAAAAATCTTTTAATTATTATTAGACTATGCCATAATTATCGACTTTAAAATAATAGGACTGGACTTAGAGCACCCTCAATGGTGAGATTCTCATAAAAGTATCTAACCAATACTATAACAATATTTTTAGTATAATTTAATTAATTAATTAAATTTTAATAGATAAATCAAATTAAATATATTTTAGAATCATACATGTGCCATGTGGGTTTCCAAATAGGAATTAAGAGGTTCTTAAATAAGAACCAATTCTTATTCTCTTTCTATCTTTTTTATTTTATGCTATTTAAATGTCAAAGAAACTCATAAATTATCAAAGTCATCTACTTAATAAATAAAAATAAGAAATTTAACAAAAAAAATAAGAAACTTGCTCTTATGGCGCATGTTTGAGCAAAATTAAAATATCAAAATATTTAAAATTTTAGAGCAAACTATTTCTGAATATGAATTCATTAGATTCATTGTACATAATTAATATTATATATAATGTTCATTGTATCTTTATAAGTAATTATTATTTATTGTAAGAAAAAAATATTATTCGTTGTATCTGTCAAATCAATGGAAAAACAAGATTTTTTACTATATTTGAACCACAAATACAGACAAAATAGCAAAATTGGAATAATTAAGACCAGTACACCTAGGAAATCCAACCAAAACCGGTTTAATATTGGTTTAGCGTACCTTCTCGGAGAGAGCGTCTTGGACAACAAGGATGTCGGAGGTGATAGCGGAGATGACTTCTCCGGTGGAAGATTCGGTGTCGAACAAGCTTATGTCTTGACTTAACATTGACCGTAAATAAGCTTTTCTCATCTTCGCCGCTTGTCTCTCTCCCGTATGCATCCAGCATGCAACCTCTGTTTCCATTCACTTATTTTATTTTATCATATCTTTATGAAAAAAAAAATGTTTGATTTGATACATTCTTTGTTATGTTATTTACCTATCCATGATGAGAAGAGTATCACCACACTTAGATATACAAAATCCAACGAGTACTGCACAACCAAAGAAATTAAAATTAAGAGGCGGAGCAGACATAACAAGAATAAAAATTTTAAGCATTTCATTTCAATTTTATTTGGAGTGCACATTAGTAGAGATGTATTGCAACAAGAGAAAATTTTATTTGGAGTAAAGAGAAGAAAATTTTGATTTCTTAAATCTTAAACCTCATGTTAATTCTAGTGGCCAAGTTCAAAATGTTTACTACTTACTGCAAATCTTGGACATATAAAAGAATAAAGTAGAGGGTATGAACCTTGGCGACTTTGTGAGAAGCTTCTTGTGGGAAGAGGTAAGCAAGACCGATGATGTTGATGAGTTTTCCGAAGAAGATGAAGAAAACTGGAACGGAGGCTCCGTGAATGCACGCACCAATGGATCCAAGAGCCATCAGAACGCAATCGTAGAAATCAGCAAAGGAGAAGAGCTTAAGTAGTGACACACTTGGCCGCTCCTTCTCCTTCTTGGCTGCTGCCACGGCTACTGTTGCTGGATGGCCAGACGGCTGCATTTTCACTTTTGAATGGCCAAGAGAATACGAAAGGAAACGAGGGAGAAAGGGAGTAGAAAGAGTTGGTTCGAGAGAGAGACACTATAAATGAGAAGGCATATATATAGAAGAGGAAGTCCAAGGGAACTTTGGGAAGAGTACTAGGTCTTTAATTTAATGTGTATCGTGACGAGGGAGAAGAGACTAATTTATCATCTGTTAGAGAACATAAAACTAGTGTGGTATGTAACTGCAAACTATGAGTGTGGCCATGATATAATAATCTTAATAAAGTTTTTTTTTTTTTTTTTTTGTCTAGACTTGTTTTTATTTTGTTTTTAACCAAATTATTTGCCAATTCCTATCTTCATCGTACATGTAATAAAGAAGTATAGAGATTCGATTGAAGAAGAAGTAAGAAATATCAATTGGGAATACATGTCTTTACTTTATTAGTTAGTAATATTTTAATTAAAAAATCTGGCTGCTTAGAAAATTTTATAGGAAAAAATCTTAAGATATTGGAAAAAATGATAATGACAGGTAATATTATATCAACAAAAAGGTTAGATAGAAAATTTAGATATCCATTTTCTTTTCGTGAAAATATATTCCATTTCGAGTTCATATATTTCAAATATAAATTCAATTTGCGAAAGACTCAAAAAGAAAATGACAATCTATATCTATAATTGATCATCAAAATATTTTAATATTTGTTGACAAAAAAAAACATTTTAATATTTTTATTATTTTATACTAAAATGTTGTGTTTTCAATATAACGTATGGGTCCCATATTTTTTATTTTGTCTGAAAGGTTTTGACTTTTGAGTCCCTAAAATTTTTGATAATTTGGTATAGTCATGGGCATTCGGTTTTTCGGGTGTATTCGGTTTTCGGGTTTTCAGTTTTCAAATTTTGCTAACTATATAGAAACCGAACTAATTTCGGTTCGGTTCGGGTTCGGGTGAAATCGGTTTTTGAAAATCTCAACCGAATGAATAGAAAACCAAAATAAACCGAAAAAACTAGAAAAAAATAAAAAAAAACCGAAAAAATCGAAAAAAAATCCAAATAAGTTGAAATAAACCGAAATAAAACCGAAATAAACCAAAAAAACCGAAAAAAAATCCAAATAAATTTAAATAAACCGAAATAAAACCGAAAACTAACCAGACAAAACCGAACCCTATTATTACTATTAGTTTTTTTTGGTTTTTTTTGGTTTTCGGTTATTAACCTAAATTACCGAAACCCGAGAATATTTATAATCACAACCGAACGGTTAATTTCACATAACCGAACCCGAACCGAATGACTTTTTCGGTTCGGTTCGGTTCGGGTTTTCGGTTAAGGTTTTTTTGCCCAAGGCTATTATTTTGGTAAATAAGGGCTCTAAAATTTTCGAAATTTTGTAAAAAGTACTCTTAAGTTTTTAATACATACATATTATCAAAAACATTTTTAACTGGGCATAAGGGCTAAATTATTTTTGAGACCTGCTATCTACATATATAATTAATTCTTATGATTCCAACTCACAATATATGAAACTAAGACAGATGACTATGGTAGCTACCAAATGTTTGAATGTATAATACACATACTTTTTTGTTGTGTGGGGGTAGGGTGAATGAACCCATGTATTAGTGTACACAGTTTTTTTTTTTTTTTTATAATTTAAGCTAGTCATTCTATTAAGGAAACAACAAACAAAACAAATTTAACTATTATAATGGTCAATTTCCGTTTGTTGGAAAATTATTTTGCAATTACTAGCATAAATGTGCATTAAGTATATAAGTTGTAGAGAGAAAATTTGATAAGACAGAGAGTAGAGACTTATTAACCGCATAGTTTAGTTCGACTAATAGCAATCCTATATTTTTATTGTACCATCAATTTTCAATGAAACAGTTAATTATAGTTGACTTTGGTTGTAGTCCGATACACTTGTCAACTTTTATATATGGGCTCTCTTTTATACCAAACATATGTTTTTTTTTCTTTTCCATATGAAATTAGTTCTTGCATTAGAATATGACGTAGATGTTTCCTTGATCTGCAATTGAAGCTTTTATGCCATATATGACTAGGTGATGGTAATTGGCTTTAAAAAATTTAAATATACATGGAACAAACAGTTCAGGGACGGTCAAGATTTCCAGATACTCGAGAAGAAGAAAAACAAGTTTCTTGAATTTTTTTTATCATAAATTCACAATCATATAACACATGAAAATTAGTAATAAAGAGACATGAGATAACATAGTCCAATCTTATTCCCAAAATACTGGAAAGAAACACACATCACAAGAAGATCCAAATTATAATCTTCTTTCTCATTGTACATAAATATTAAAAGATGATTCGATTCCGTAGCATTCGAATCTTAAAAAAAGCTCAAGATCGATTATACCACCGAAATCAAAACAATAGAACTCGAACACGAGCCTGATGCCGATATATGACTTGCCGTTTTGCCGTTACCATGTCTTCTTGCTTCTCATGGCCAAAGCTAAACAAACTGTTGGAGAAATATTCCAAAGTGGTGTTCCTCAGTCTCCTCCTTGAATGGCTTTGTTTGCATTTTTTCTGCCGGTTTCATTCCCTTGGAAGTTTTTTTTGGTATGAATTATTTGGTTCAAGGTTTTGAGTTTAAAGATTTGTGGGTGAAATCTTTATCTCAATGGGATAATATATATATATAGAGAGAGAGAGATGTCTAGATAAAAATAGAAGGAGGCTGAATTTTATTTTATTTTATCTTTGAAGGTGGAGGTGATAATTATTGGATAGTGATATCACATTTTATGTTTGGTCCAAGTCATAGTCCAACTCAAAGTTTCCCACTTTCTTCCTTTCTTTTTCAAAAAAAAAGTATTCAGTTTAGCCGTTAAGTGATAGGTGCTGCATCATCGCATTCGTGGGAAATAAAGGTGCTAGATTCTCATGTTCGCTTGAAATGACAATTTTGCCCTTTAAAAAGAAAATAGCTATTTTAGTGCCAGAATTAGTGTTCGAAATCTAGTAAATCTTATTATATAAAAAAGAGTTTTCAAAAGTTAGTAACTCATAGGATGGTGACACGTGTCATGTTACTCAAGCTATTTCTTACTGGGATTCTCCCCAAGTACTAGAAAGTATGGGATCTCTACAACTTGTTTCTCCCTAGATGCTTGGAAATTTGAATTACTCCACCACCTCGCCCGGTGAACTTCCTCAAAAGCACTCCGTGAAAGACTTCAAAGCAGGAGTCGATTCAAGATTTCGACACGTGGCAAAGTTAAGAAAATGTCAAAAATTATTATAAAGAAACTATACAAAAATATAATTAGCTACCATTATTCGGTAAATAAAAAATTTATATAGAAAATATACAAATTGTTATTTCTTAAAAAATGTAAACTTTCATAATTAAGAAAATTTAATTTTAAAGGAAAAAATTGTAAATATTGAATTCTATAGAAAATATACAATTTTTTTTTTAAAAGTAAACTTCCATAATTAAGAAAAACTATAATTTTTTTTTTTTTTTAAATTGTAAATATTGAACTCTATAGAAACAAAAATAAAATTTTTAATTCTAAAGAAAAAAAAATTGTAAATATTGAACTCTATATAAACAAATAAGTAGTCTCATATTTTCTCAACAAACAAAAAATTTTTCTTCAAAAACACTATCATATCTCCAATTTCATTTTATTGGTAAATCTTTTAATTTTTTATTCTTTTTATTTTATTTTTAAAAAGTTATGTTAATTTAATATTATGAGACTGTTGTGAAATCGTTTTACTTATATATTTTTTATGATTATTATTATTTTTTCTAATTTTGGTTTTATTTTTTTCTATTTTTCAAAAAATTTAATTAATTTATTATTATGAGGTTTTCCTAAAAAAAATTATTTCTATTTTTATGATTATTAATTTTTTCTCTAATTTCTATTATTTTTTCTTATACTTTTCAGAAAATGTCTATCATCCAAAAGAAAATGAGCAAATAAATTCAAAATAACAACAATAATTTTTTTTTAGGTCGGTTTGAAAACAAAGATCAAATATGATTCAAAATAAATAAATCTTATTCAAATAAATATAAAACAAACTATATATTATCTAAATAAATAAATAATTATAAGTTTGTTAGGATTTCTTATGGGTGAATGATTTTGGATAGGTGTTCTCAAAATTTTATTATATATGTATATTTACGGGTAATTTAATTCTATTTTTTTTTAATTTATTTTTTACGGGTAATTTCTAAATATTAATTTTTTGTTTAAATTTATTTAATGATATATATATATATATATACTTTAGAATTTCTAAAGTATGATTATTAAATTGAAATTAGTTGTTTTTAAGAAAATAATAATTTTTAAAGTTTGTAACTCAAGAGATCGCGATACGTGTCATATTTATCGGTTTAAGATTTGAACAAATGTCAAAGTTGAAAAAATGTAAAAAATTATTATAAGGAAACTATAACAAAAGATAATTGACTATAATTTGGAATTCTATAATTATACAAATGTCTAATTCTTAAAAAGCATAAACTTTCATAATTAAAAAATTTTTGAATCCTAAAGGAAACATAATTGTAAATATTGAATTCAATATAAACAAATAAGTAGTCTACTTTCTCAACAAACAAAACACTTTTTTTTTCTTTCAAAAACACCATCTTACATTTAACTTCATTCAATTGATAAAACATATATTCCTTTTAATTTTTTATATATTTTTATGATTATTATTTTTTTCTCTAATTTTGGTTTGTTTTCTTCTATTTTTCAGAAAATAACTATCATCCAAAAGACAATGGGTAAAAAATTCAAAATAACAACACTAATTTATTTTTATGTCGATTTGAAAAAAAAAAGTTAAATATGATAAAAAATAAATTAATCTTCTTCAAATAAAAATAAACCAATATATATATATAATAAAAATAAATATATAATTTTAATTTTGTTAGGTTTTTCTATTGGTGAACTGATTTTGCATAGGTGTTCTCAATATTTTATTTTAAATTTATTTTTATTGTCGATTTAGTTTTATTTTTCAAATTTTCTATTTTAGGTTTTTAAATAAATTTTAAATTATTATATTATAATCTCGCGAAGCGGGACCTAATCTAGTGGATTATATACAAACCAGATTATAGCAAAAACAAAAAGGTTGGTTCCGCATCTTTGGTAATATGCAATTCTGGAATCATTGATGTCGAACCTTATGCGTATGTAAAATTATCAAATCGTGTCCCATTTGATCATATGTTTGTTTCATTTCC
This sequence comes from Crucihimalaya himalaica, assembly GCA_004349715.1. Classification (NCBI taxonomy): domain Eukaryota; kingdom Viridiplantae; phylum Streptophyta; class Magnoliopsida; order Brassicales; family Brassicaceae; genus Crucihimalaya; species Crucihimalaya himalaica. Next base: position 2,026,045 of record SMJT01000010.1, on the reverse strand, counting down.
GATTTTTCATTCTTGTTGCATAAGGCCTATGGAAATGTATTTCCACAAGAAATTGGAGAATGGATCATAATAATGCTTTCAAAATTTAAATAAAGAGGTGAAAGTGTAATATCCAGATTTTAGGAATATGGTGGTGTATGCGCAAAGGTTTTAAAAGAATTGAATTGACCACCTATGTCACCAGAGTGCACTTATCTTTTCGGTCGAATATCCTTAGAGAAATTTAGAATTAAGCGTGTTTGAGTTGAAGCAATTTCAGGATGGGGTGACCTCCTCTCCTTACAAAGTGATTTCCAGAACCGTACGAGTGAGAATAAAACACGGAGAAATATCATTGATGATTTGTAGATTCAGTAACAAATTTTTTAAGCCTCCTGAATGTAACAGACCGATAATCGGATAAGAGGGCGCCTAATGGACCGAGAGCAGAAAATAAACCATTACAGAAAAAATCATCTTAAACGGTAAACTTTCGGTAACATCGTTTTGTCATCTCATCCAACTTAAGCTGGAGGTGGTTATGAAATGTACCGGATCTCGTTGTTGATGGTATCATCAATAGAAAAAACATTACAAATGGAAGAAACATACAAATAAGAAAAACATTACAAATCAAATAAACCTATTTAATTACATGAAACGAAAAATAACAATAAAAATGTTTCAGAAACTTATTTTAACAAAAAGAAAGGAACAGTTTAGAAATTTCATCTACAAGAAAAGACAAAAAGCTCACTCGACAAGTGCATGCTACGTAGTTGTTGACTTGTTTCTTTGAGAAGTTGTGCGTTCCTTGTATGTTTCCACGTTCTTTTCTGTCCATGCACTCCGGTTATTACATATGTTCATCCAACAAAAGAACTCTAATTCGTAAAAGGACCTTGTGCGTTTATACTCTAGTTATTACTTTATAGAATCCCAAAAATGCTTTGGCGCGCATAAGCTGATCAATACAACGACGTTTCAATCCTGGGAGATTTTGGTTGATTACAAAGTTGAACTGCTGTTGGCATGAGTCTTTTGTTTTTTTTTAATGAATGTAAAAAAAAGATAAACCAAAAACATTTTTTTTTTTGGTCACCAAAAAAGAAGAAGATGCCATTAGACCAAAATAAACCAAAAACATTATTTACAATAACTGCAACCTTTTTTGTGAAAATGCCATTAATTAGAAACATAACAAACAAACAAAAAAGCTTCTTGACTCGAACCTAATACGTAAACAGTCTTCTAATTTTTTATTTATTTTATCTAAAGTATGTAAAAAATGTATTTGTTGCACGTTGTAAAGAGGAAAGGTAATTACCTAAAGTTGTAGTTTGTAAATATTAATTCCTCTAAATTTGGTCAGATTCTTTTTCTTTCACGTCGCTTAAGTGCTTCTTTTACGGATAACGTTGCACTATCCAACATGAACTATTGAATTGTTGGGTAAACCACGCGTCTAGAAACACATTCCAAGTGTCACCGATTAATTTACTGATCAATTTATTTCCAGGATTTAACGATATTACTCATTTTTCAATTTTTTTTTTGCAATAATTATACTTAAAACTCGCACTCAACTAACTTTATAATACATTTTTCAGATTTTGAAGGATGAGGTTAAGTTAAGTATAATCGGCTCTTCCAAGTACAACGCACCGGGATCGCCAAATTATGGGATCTCTAACCATGTGGAGTCCAATAATTAGCAACTTTTTCAAAGTAATTATCCAAATAATTTCTATTTTAAAAAGTAAAATGAAGGTGACGCAACCTTCACACAATTGTTTTCTTTTTATAATTATAACGAGGATATATATTATTTGTTCAGTCAACAAGCGGGAGTAATAATGTAGTAATACATAAAAAATAGATATGTATACTAGTACTGACGATCGAGCTCTAAATCACTTTTAAACTTGGTCATGTTGATGAGACTTTTCTTCTTTCTTTGACGTCGTTTTAGGTGATACTTTGTCTTCTTTTGACGTCGTTTTGATGAGATTCTTATCTACTAAATAATAAGTATTCTCACTAATCATATTTAATAAGTTGGATGAGATTATGATTTCATTTGGAACCTATATGTCTTATTCCAATCAGCTTTAAGAGTTATCTGTAAAACTAAATCTGAGTTTCACATATAGCATTTACTTTTTCTTTTTATGTAGATAATGTTTTACATCCTTATCCACTCGCAAGAAAAGGCTTGTTTTCTTATATGAATGGTTTGACACTTATAATTTTCTTTGTAAGCATACAATTATAAGATTCCGTAAATTGGATCTTTTGATTCCTGTTATGCCATTGTAATATATTTATTATAATGTGGTATAACCCGACAAATGGGTATAGTTATTGATCACATTCAAACTAAAACATTATGGACAATCACGTTACTAAGAAAGAGAAAAAAATATATATATATTCATACTATATTATACAATGATAACAAAAAAACACAAAAAAAAAATCACAAAAATGGTAACAGAAACTAAAAAAATAGAATGATGTTATAGTATATTACAAAGTTATTTAGACAAAAAAAAAAATATATTCTTACAAAATCGAAAACTTCCAGAATCTTGGAAATTTTATTTCGATGCTATGAGAACAGAACTAAAACATTTTGGCGTATTCTTTTCTCGGATTCCACTTGCGTCGGTGGCTGTCACTGATCATCGAATGATGTTTGATGTATATTAATAATAGTACTAGAAAAATCTTTATTTTCTTTTTGACGTATATAAAATATTACCGACGTAATTGCATACATTTTTGTGCATACAGTTGAGTTAATAATTATATAAAGAACTCCAAATGTAGTTAAAAACAAAAAAAATTGGTTGACAAATGTTTTGTACCGTAACTATGTAAAGCAGATCAATATCAAATGACAAATACAATTTGAAGATTCTTAAAGTTGGTTATATATTTGTGTTATTCAGGTTCTTTAAAATGTAGAATGAAAAACCAAAAAAAATGGGGAAAAACAAATTAGATGCCACCAGGTAGAATTTATGTATATTTCTTTGATATATATTTGGGATTTAGCATTATATAAGTGAAAAATTCACCAATTTATATCCAATTATGAGAACGATGTAAACAATAAATGCGTGCATGTATGTGTACATATATACAAATTTTGAACATTCCAAGTGGTGTAAATTTTTTTGTGATAAAAGGAAGAGATTGCCTGAGACCTAACGAGAAGAAGACACTCTTGTTCTTGGAATATAAAGTCAGAGAGGAACAAAAAAAGATTATTTTAGTGTTTATAAACAAAGAAGAAAGATTCCTTTTTTGTAAAGAGTTTTTAAAATAGATAGAGAGATAAAAGTAAACAAAAAGGTAGATAAAGTGTAAAACTTTTGATCTGTGAACCATATTGTTAGTGATTGTTAATATCATCTCAAAAAATTTCCATGAAAAAAAAAAACTATATTGAGGAAGAATGATGTTTTTATGAGTATGAGTGCAAAAGAATGACTAAAAATAACCAAGAATGAGAAATTCAGAAAAATTGTAAATGAATAAAGCTAAAAATCATATGGATAAATTATACTGAAAACACGGTGGAGATGAAATGTACATGAACATGAAACACTTGCTATTCACTAACCTTGATTAGTGTCCTAACATTTATACAACTGAGAAACAAATAGAGTAAATTTAGTTTCTTAGTTCAGAATCTAAGACTGAAGTACTGAACCAGAATCGAGAATCAAAGCTAAAACAGAGAGAAAAGATTATTCTATACTTTAAAACCCTAAAGAAGGTTAGAGAGAGAGAGAGCTCAGAGTTGTAGAAACAGAGTTAACTAGCTCTCTGAATGAAAACGGTTTCGAGATCCGGCGGAGAGAAGAAATCTCTAGTGGCGGCACCGTAACTGCATTTAGACGACGGCTTTCGCTTCCTTGGCGCCGCTGGACACGGCGGGACCCTTGGAATTCTGACGGAAACCGCCGTAGGTGTCGTCGGACACTGATCTTGATCCTCTGTTTCGGTGACTGTGACATCGGAAGATAGATTAATCTTCTTGAGCGGCGAACGTGAGGTAATTCCAGCGATGACCCATTTTTTACCGTCAGCAGTTTCTCGTATCTCACCGTCGAGTTGGTTGTGAGGTTTGTTTGAAATTCCCATGACCTCTTTCTCGGATGTGAATGACGAGAAAACAGGGGAAGTGTAGAAAACAGGGGAATTATGAAAGAATCAAAGGTTTGCCTTAGCTTTTTTGGGATATTAGGGATTGATGTGTGGAGAATTTTGAGTGTGACGTTTTGTTCTCTCTCTCTCTCTCTCTCAAAGACAAGTTACTCTTGTGTTTTGTGTGTGTGTGTGGTTAACTTGATGACGAATGTGAAGTGAAGGGGACATTTTTCTCAGAGGTAAGGTTTTATAGTCAACAGCGTATTTATTACTTCAGATCGGTGTTGTCGATTCAGTTCGGTAATTTTCCTCTTCTTCTGAATATATATTATTATAAGGTTGTTTTGTTTTTATATTTAAAATTTAATTATTGGACCATAACAATTTTAAAATTATATAAAGACAGTGATATAGAGTTGTACGTTTTAAAAAAAAAATACTCATATTTATTCGTTACTGATGACTGAGGGCAGAGTACTTGGAGGGAATAAAGGAGCATGAGAGAAGTAGCAACGATTCCTAAATTTTCAAAATTTAAATTTCTAGGTCATTTTTACTATAGATCATTGCAGCCTGCAGGTAACTTTTATTGCATTTAAGTTTTATCTTATAGTGAAACCAACTTTTTAAAAGCTTATAAACCATAACCAGAGTATATATGATCTTTAGTAAATAATTTATGCATGTCTTCGGAACACAACTACAAAATATATGAACTCGATTCTTATAGGACTGAAATCATAACAGATCATTTTTAATATGCTTGAAAAGATAAATCAATGATTTTAGAAATCATTGGTAATGGATAAAACTATGACAATGCTTCCCATTAACAAATAGTTACGTGAAACACATAAACTCTTTTTTATCTATTCTCTTTCTCTAAGTATTAGTCTATCTATAAACGCCCATATGAACAAACGTGAAAATTAACCATCATCTTATCCGGTTAAGTGTACATATCTCCATTAACTATGTGGCCAAATCCCCCGTAAACTCATGTTTATGATGTTTTATATATTTATATTGTGAATAGTGTGTGTATATATTATTTTCCTAACTCATGTGGACAATTGTAAAACGACATAGTCATTCAAAACGAAATGGGAGCATATCTGATCGAGAGAAGAGTTCATAAGAAAAGAGAAAGCCCGTGAAGAGATGAACAAAAATGAGAAACCAGAAATTACAAAATGAGTTTTAAATGAGAATAGGGAACCCGAGGAAACTCGTGACCTAAGCTATGTTAATTTAAAATAACTCTTGGTATTTAATACTATACTAATTCATAGGGCTTTTTTTTTTTTTACATCTTTATAGTATTTGTATTAGCTTCTATATATAAAAAAACATACCCTTTTATATGCAAAGTAATAAATGGAGTAACGAGATGGTAAGAGTCGTTGAGTGTGAGATTCAGACTTCAATTTGGCGGTCCTATGTTTGACTTTCTAATACTAATCACCGCCGCTCAAAAAAAGATTCCAACGTCGATGCTTAAGTTCTTCTTTTGCACCCTCTGAAACCATTTATAGAGGTTTTTGGTCGGTGTTTCTTTTGGCAACGACCAATTTTGTATTTTTTTTTTTTTTTAATCAATAGTAGTATCTAAGGAAAGAACCCCTCTAAGTCTTTTATTCCTATTATTTTAATAATTTTAATATAGTTTAATTATTTATTTAGATTTTAAATAATAAATGAAGAATTTGTCTAATCATATATAAGCATGTGTCATATGGATTTCTCTCTAAGAATTAAGATCTCAAAGGTTGTAAAATAAAAATCCCATCCTATTCTTTCTCATACTTTTCTATTATCTTAAACTAAACTCCTCTTAGATATCACCATTATATATGCTCTAAATAGTTTTCTGAATTTCAGTTTTCGTAAACCATTATTTAAATGCATAAAATAAATATACATATTTGTAGCATCCTCTTGTTTACCAGTGGAATAATACTAGTTAAGAATGCTATTGATACTTTGAAATTTCAAACTTATAATGTTTCTTTAGCTTCAAGTTCAACTAACACATTTTTTGTCCTCAAAGTAGGTTGGTGTACCTTCCCAAGTTTGTCCTACTAACCCGGAAACTAACCTAATCTCGCAATCGACATTCTAACTAAACCGATACAAACCGTTTAGTTTCTTGTTTATATTGTACACTAACATTCAGGTTGGAGCAACTGCTATTTCGTTACGGTATTCGGACAAAAATTAAACTTGAACCGATTGGTTGGCTACTTAGCTAAATTAGACCAATCAAACCGAAATTATCCAACATTTTCATAACGTGTCTCATTTGACAGATAGGGGTATTTATGTCATTCAGCATAGTCTTCGCCACATGTCACATTTGTCTTTTATAAACGAAAAAATTCGTTAATTTTAATTTGAAGATATCCGCCGGAAAATTCGTAATTTTGACCCTTCTGTTCGGAAATGGCGGCTATTTCTCCGGCGAATGCAACCACCGCAGCTTCACTCTCCCTGCCTCAATTTAGCTCTTCTTCTTCGTCGTTATCTTCATCTTCGTCTCCATTTTTGCTTAATTTCAAAACTGCTACAGTCGGTAATCGCTGCGTGAAGTGTGGAGTCAGAAGCTTAGAGAACCAGTCGAGTCACCGGAGCCTCGATTTCTTATCCAATGGAGATCCGATCAGCCTAATTAATCCGAATTCATCTTCGTCTTCAATATCCATGGCGGCGGCAGCATCGGAATCCGGTGCGAAGTGCTCTAAGCGCGTCTGTCTCTTCCACAGCGACGAGACTAGAGATCTCGCCGAGAGAATCGTATCGCAATCTGATTGCATCGAGCTACGAAGCATCAATTGGAAGTAATAAACCTCTCATCTCTCTATCTAATTGATTCCAGATTCGTGGGTTGGGTCTTTAGAACTCGATTTTTATTTTTTTTGGACTTTCAAATGAGAGTTTCTTTGTGTTTTTGGTCAATGCGTGTTCTAATCGAGACCTTAAGATCATATAGCTCTGTAAATTCGAGACCTTTAGGCGGAGTCAAATTGGGTTCGGTGTGTATAAGTAACGGTTGTTAAAGGTTTTAGGTTCTTGATCACAAAGTAATCACAATCATTGGTTTTGTTTATTAGGAAATTTGATGATGGGTTCCCTAATTTGTTCATACAAAATGCTCAAGGCATTCGTGGTCAGCACGTTGCCTTCTTGGCTTCATTCAGTTCACCCGCTGTGATCTTTGAGCAGCTCTCGGTTATCTATGCTCTGCCTAAGCTTTTCGTTTCTTCATTTACACTTGTTCTTCCATTCTTCCCCACTGGAACTTCTGAGAGAATGGAAGATGAAGGAGATGTGGCCACTGCTTTCACCCTCGCTAGGATACTCTCAAATATACCGACTTCGAGAGGAGGACCGACTAGCTTAGTTACCTTCGATATACATGCCTTGCAGGTCTTTATTTACAACCCTGGTCAATGCCGATGACTTTTCCTTTTCTGTTCTTTGAGTCGATGGTTTTATCTAGATTTTGCATGTCGTCTGTTTGGATTGTAGGAAAGATTCTACTTTGGTGATACTATACTTCCATGCTTTGAAAGTGGTATACCATTGCTCAAGAGCAGACTCCAGAGTCTCCCTGATTCTGATAACGTAAGTCTCTTTCCTTCTGGTTGTCACATTTCTTCTAGCTCTATATATCATGTAGAGTAGATATCAACAAGATTCAGTTCATTTTGGTTACTGTTCTTCATTTGCTTCAGATATCTATTGCATTCCCAGATGATGGAGCATGGAAACGTTTCCACAAACAACTCCAACATTATCCAACGGTACTATATTTTCTTATACATAGACCATATGGCCTTTGCGCATCTCATTAGCATCTTACAGCGAACCCATGTGGACCGCTTTAGGATTTAACAAGCTGGGTTTAGATTCACGAGCTTGTTCTTCAAGCTTACATTAGATCTAACTACAAAATAAGCATTGCATCATCCAAGCTTGAACAGAAAATCTGTACATTAACCTTTGACTTACCAAGTAATCCTATTTGTCGTTCAGATTGTTTGCAATAAGGTAAGAATGGGAGACAAACGAATAGTGCGTATCAAAGAGGGAGACGCTGAAGGAAGGCACGTCGTGATTGTTGATGATTTGGTTCAGTCGGGTGGCACACTAATCGAATGCCAGGTTCTGTACTCAGATTCAACTCGTAAAACTGTAACTCTGTTCTTAATTCTTTATAACTAACAACTAATTCTTGTTACCATCAGAAAGTCTTAGCTGCACATGGAGCAGCGAAAATAAGCGCATATGTAACACACGGGATCTTCCCCAAGAGTTCATGGAAACGTTTCAAGCTTGACACTAAAGGTTACAACCATTATACAAATGTTTTAACTCGGTCTAAACAGAGCTATGTCCGATTCTTTGCGACATATTTAAAATCTTGTATTTTGTCTTTCCATGGTACAGGTGATCCCGCGGAAGGTCTGAGCTATTTCTGGATCACAGACTCATGTGGGTTGACTGTGAAAGAGGTGATGAATAAACCTCCCTTTGAAGTTCTTAGCCTGGCTGGCTCCATAGCTTCTGCTCTTCAAGTTTAAGCTTCTGTTATTCAAGTAGAAATCCAGCCGCAAGTAATTTTTGGGTTTGGACACAGCTGATTTATCAACTTTTGGTGTATAGTCTCGATTGAAAACATTCCCATTGAAAGAGGTTGTTTGTTTTTATGTAGGAAAATCCAATAATGTAATAATGTTTCATTTCACTTCTTTTTGTACCTGATGATAGACAGAAAACTTCCTTTGGAAAATAAAGCTTGTTTACGTGACAAACATAAACTAGAATGAGATTGCATTATATGAATTTTCTTATTACTTTAGTTAAATTTAAGTTGGAAATGTATTTATATCCTAAAAAACTAAAATATAATATATTTTTTTCTTTCAAATATCACTTCTTATTTTCAAGATTTTTTTTTCAAACAATAACAAAATTTACCGAATGGAAACAAATAATTTTTCTAATTCATCACTTAATTTAAAATAGTGGAAGTCCATTAAAACGAGGAAAAAAAAAATGTCAGAGGAAAGACATCCACCGGTCAAAAATCATAGCTTTAGGAATTCTAACTCTACAAACAAAAAGAACAAATATTTCTGTTTTTACTTTTAGTGTGACTTTGAATTTGTTTAGGGGTGTTATTCAATGATGCATTTAAAATTAATATTTTAGTTTGGTTTTAAATATACAAAGATTTTTCTAATATTTTAGTTTTAAATAACACTGAATTAAATGAAATATTTGAAATTCTAGTTGAATAACATCAAACTTCAAAATCTATTAAACATGATTTACAATAAAACCGGATTTTAAAACATGATTTGAAATCATTAACTTAATAACAGGAGATTGTGATTGGATTTTAGTTCTGTATTTACTGTTTTGTTTACTAAAATAAATAGACGTCTCGCAAGGTATAGACGTTTATGTTATTTTTAGAAAAAAATGGGCATATCAATTTCTTAAGTATAAAGAAATTTAAATAAATCATAATACAACTTATGATATTTGCAGAGCTAATCAAAACATGACTATTTAGTTACCTTATCATACGATCATGATTATTCGATTATTTTATTTTACGATTTACTAATTTTTTTTTAAAAGTTCTAAATTACATAGAAATTATTTTCAATTTTTGTATAATATAAAGAAAAACATAAGAATACATTTTCTAACATTCATTTAACTTGAGTAAAGGTTAGACAATGTATTCTAACTTTAGAAAATAGAGTGAAGTATAGAATATATATTATAAATTTCATAGAAAATATATTTTTAAATGATTGCAGGAGTTTTTAAGGCTCCTAAGCACATAATTAAAACCTAATGTGCTCTAATACCTCAATCCTAAAGGTATGTCGTATGTAGCACTTAAGGTATCTGTTGAGTTTTACACCAATTTGAGCTGAACCTATCTTGAATCTATCTTGAGAAATCGATTTTGAAATGATTAAGAGATGATCAACTTGAGAAAGTAAAGAACATAGCCGATTAACGAGTTCCTTTACCGGAAACCCTACGTCTCGCCGGAGATATCTCCGGAAATCCACTAGAAACTTGTGAAGTGTTTACAATCTCTCTCACTCTCAAGATCACTCACTTCCTTCTCACTCTAACCTCTGTAAAAACTCTCCTCAACCCCCATAAACAGAGATCTAAAGATAAGCCATAGCCTAACCGACGACACAACAAATTTTTGTGATTACAACGGCTATAACAGACACACGTGTGAAGCATGTGATTCTTCTTCTTCGATCTTGAGATGAAACACTCTAATTGACTTAGAGTCTTCTTTATTTTCCTTCTGCTGAGAAACCCTCCAGCTGAAATAGAGTCTTCACTATACTTAGGCTTCCACTTGTTTAACATAACCTGATTCACTTCTACAAATCTCCACCTTGAATCAGATTATATCAACAACCTCTTTCTTGTTCTAGTTCTTGGATTTCCTTCTCCGGATCTTTGAGCTTTACCACTCACTTTTCAGTAACTCGGAGCATCTCCAATGCTCCTTCAAACTTGTTTACTGGTAATACTTTAGTAAAGATGTCTGTTGGATTGCATTCACTCGCAATCTTAATGATCTTTACTAGTCCTGCATGTATAATGTCCCTGATATAATGCAGCCTTATATCAATGTGTTTCGTCCTTTCATGGTGCACTGAGTTCTTCGATAATGCAATTGCACTTTGAGAATCACAGTGAACATCAACACATTCTTGGGGAAAACCAAGTTCTTCAGCTAACCCCTTAAGCCATGCAGCTTCTTTTACAGCTTCTGTTAAAGCCATATACTCGGCCTCGGTAGTAGATAGAGCAACTACCTTCTGTAATCTAGATTTCCAGCTTATGGTGTTACCTCCAACTGTGAATACAAACCCAGTGATAGATCTTCTTTTGTCAATGTCACCAGCATAGTCTGAATCACAGTATCCTCGGATCAGAAAATCATCTTGTTTTCTGTAACACAATCCCTTTTTCTCTGTACCTCTCATGTACCTCAAGACCCACTTGGCTGCCTGCCAATGCTCCTTCAGTGGTTTACTCATAAACCTGCTTATGATGCCCACAGGATAGGCAAGATCTGGCCTCGTGCCTATCATTGAATACATGATACTCCCAACTGTATTAGAGTATGGTACAACCTTCATCTTTTCAGCTTGAGCCTTATACTCTTCTTCAGTAGCTGTCCTGAGCTTGAAATGAACTCCCATTGGAGTTGAGACTGGCTTGGCTTGGTCCATCTCAAAAGACTTCAACACTTTCTTCATGTAGCCTTCTTGAGACAGTTTCAATAATCCTGCAACACGATCTCTCGTAATCTCCATGCCTAAGATCTTTTTGGCTTCTCCCAAGTCCTTCATTTCAAATTCCCTACTGAGCAAAACCTTTAAGTCTTCAACATGACTTTTATTCACAGAAGCAATCAACATATCATCCACGTATAGGAGCAAATACACATATGCTCCATCCTTAAATCTCTTAAAGTACACACAGGTGTCAAAAGCACTTCTCACATAGCCTACTCCTTTCATGAACTCATCAAACCTCAGATTCCACTGCCTAGGTGACTGTTTTAAGCCATAGAGAGATCTCTTAAGTAGACATACCTTCTCTGGGTATCTTTTGTCCTCAAAACCTTCAGGTTGTGCCATAACAATGTCTTCATCTAAGAATCCATGTAAGAAGGCTGTTTTCACATCCATCTGCTGTAGTTCCATGTCAAATTGAACCACCATTGATAGTATGTATCTGATTGACACATGCTTTACCACTGGAGAGAAAATTTCAGTATAATCAACACCTTCTCTTTGAGTAAAACCCTTTGCAACAAGCCTGGCTTTAAATCTGGGGGCTTCTACTCCTGGAATCCCTGCCTTTCTGGTAAAAATCCACCTACTGCCTATTACTCTTAGATTCTCAGGTTTATCAATTAAAATCCCATGTATGGTTTTTTCTCACGGAGAGCATTTCTTCATTAATTGCTTCATTCCAGCTTTCCCAATCTGAATCAGTCAAAGCTTCTTGATATGATCCTGGTTCAATTTTCTCTCCATCTTCTGTATAGTAAGCAAAACCTCCCAGATTAGCTTCACTGTATCTCTTATTAGCTTCCTGTGAAGATTTTTTCTCCTAAACTCTATCCCTTACCAGTTGGTAATGCTTTAAATCTTCATGTCATCTTTATCATGTCCTGATCTGTTTTATCCTAGTAAGTAAGCTTGACTTCTCTTGACCTTGTGTGTCACTTGCTTGATCTTGCTCTGGAGTGACTCACCTTGAGAATTTAACTCTGGTACAACTCTACCTTGTGAAGGTTCTCTGAAGCTTACACCTAAATTCTCCAGATTCAATTCAATGAGACCTACTTGTGGATTTTCTTTTAAATCCTTGTACATTACTTCTTCTCTGAAGATTACTTTCGGCTGATCACACACTTGCCTATCACCAACAACACACTTTAAAACCTTTAACACCTTCAGGATAGCTTGTAAAAACTCCCTTTTTGCTCTGGGATTTAACTTCCTTGATCTGAATGACATAGGCTAAACAACCAAACTTCCTTAATGAACTTATATCTGGCACTGATGAGGTCCATCTTTCTTCAGGTAGATCAAAATCTATTGTTGTAGATGGTGACCGATTTATCAAGTATACTGCAGTAGAGGTTGCTTCTGCCCAAAACCTTTTCTCCAAACCACTCTCACTTAGCATGCTCCTTATTTTGTCCATAATGGTTCTGTTTAACCTTTCTGCAATGCCATTTTGTTGAGGTGTATAGGCACAGGTTTTGTGCCTCACATACCTTCTTCTCTGCAAATATTCTCAAACTGATGATTACAGTATTCCAAGCCATTATCTGTTCTTAATTTCTTCACTTTCTTTATCTGTTTGATTCTCTACCATTCTTTTCCATTCCACAAATTTCTCAAAAGCTTCATCCTTTTTCTTTAGAAAGTATATCCATACTTTTCTTGAAAAATCATCTATAAAAGAGATGAAGTATTGGCTGTTACCTAATGAGGAGGATTGTGTGGTGATCCCCATAAGTCTGAATGAATGTATCAGTCTCTTTTTTTGTGACATGCTGGGCAGGAGGCAAAGCTCACTCTGTGATTCTTCCCATAAACACAGTTCTCACAAAACTGCAGTTCTTTAATCACTTCTCTCTTCAGACATCCTTCTTGACTAATATTTCAAGTCCCTTCTAACTCATATGCCCTAGTCTACTGTGCCATAGAGAGGTTTCATCTTTTGATTTCAGATGAATTTGATTCAGAGATTTCAGATTCTCCCTGCAGGATTTATAAGGTTCCTCTCTTCTGACTTTTCAAGATTGTGGAACATCCTTTCACAATTTTCAAAATCCCATCCTGTGATTTGAACCAGCAACCTTTATTCTCTAATGTGCCTAGAGATATCAAATTCCTTGACATAGTTGGCATGTATCTGACCTCTGTCAACATGATTAGTGTTCCATCCGGATTTCTTATCTTGATGTTGGCATGTCCATTTTTACATGTACAGAATTCACTTCTCTGAATTCACTGAACCAATCTCTTCTAGGTGTCATATGGAAGGAACATCCTGTGTCTAAAACCCACTCTTCAGTAGTACTGCTAGATCCCTTCATCCTGTTACTAGTAGGTTTTCATCTTCAGCCATTAATACCATAGCTAGATCCCTTTCTGTTCCTGCCTTAGCTAAGCTGGACTCACCTTTATCTGCACCTGATCCTTTTCCTTTGTTTCTTTCTTGCCATTTGTAACACTGCTTCTTAAAATGACCTTCTTTTCCACAAATCCAGCATACTCTTTTCCCCTCTCTTGACTTAGATCTAGATCTATTCCTTCCTTTATGTGACTGACTGCTAGAACTATTTTCTGATCTTCCTCTGGCAAAATAACCTTCAGCAACATTTCTACCATTCTGATTTATCTCCCTTTCTTTGTCTCTAGCAGCTACCATAACATCATCTAGTCTAAGCCGTTCTCTACTGTTGCTATATTTCAGAGTATCCACCAAATTATCATATTTTGATGTAGAGAACTAAGAAGGAGAATAGCTTGTACCTCATCTGGGACTTCAATCTGAAGGTGATTCAGATCTGCCACAATTCTCAAGAAGTCATCAATGTTGTCATCAATTTTTGTTTTCTTGCATCTAAAGTTGTAGAAGTTTAGCTGAGTAAAACTCGGTGTGGTAAGGATCGAATCATAAACAACCGATCCAACGTATCCCATGCTCTGCAGCTGTCTCACATAACTCTATCTTTCTTAGGACTTTGTCAGCTACATTCAGAAAGATTAGATGCTTAGCTTTATCACACAGTTCTAACCTTGCTTCGCGATCATCATCCAGTTTCTTTTTCTTAAACCGGATCTTGTTCTTCTTCATCCTTGAGTACTACTTCTGATTTCTTCACCAGTACATCCTTCAAGCCGAGGACACTTAGATGTGCGAGCATCCTTGTCTTCCAGAGTGAGAAGTCTCCAGATCCATCAAACATTGCAACTTGTAGTGTACCTGACATCTCTGATTTCTCTTTGATTCACTGCCGCTCAATCACCGTAGCTCTGATACAAATTTGTTGAGTTTTACACCAATTTGAGCTGAACCTATTCTTGAATCTATCCTTGAAAAATCGGTTTTGAAATGATTAAGAGATGATCAACTTGAGAAAGTAAAGAACACAACCGATTAACGAGTTCAGGTTCCTTAAACCGGAACCTACGTCTCGGGAGATATCTCCGGAAATCCACTAGAAACTTGTGAAGTGTTTACAATCCCTCTTCACTCTCAAGATCACTCACTTCCTTCTCACTCTAACCTCTGTAAAAACTCTCCTCAACCCCATAACAGAGATCTAAAGATAAGCCATAGCCTAACCGACGACACAACAAAATTTTGTGATTACAACGGTATAACAGACACACGTGTGAAGCATGTGATTCTTCTTCTTCGATCTTGAGATGAAACACTCTAATTGACTTAGAGTCTTCTTTATTTTCCTTCGCTGAGAAACCCTCCAGCTGAAATAGACTCTTACTATACTTAGGCTTCCACTTGTTTTAACATAACCTGATTCACTTCTAACAGTAATCGAATCCACAGGGAAGGAAAGATAACACACCTAAGAATGCAGGAAACTAATCAAGCTAAATCGATATGTTGTTTTTGGGTTTTTAATCTAAAACAATCTAAAGTGAATAAAACGAGAAACTTAAATGACAAGCAAGTTAAATATCTAAACAAGATAGAATGACTCAAAATGAGAAAGGAAAAGCTTCTAACAATAAGTATGAAAATAGATTCCAAACAAACTTAAGAGACGATGTGAAACATAAAGCACAAAAGAGAATCGGATTAAACTAGCAATCAAAGTAAACTAATGACTTAAACGGTTTGATAATATGATAACAAGTATGGACAATTGATAAGGTATTTGACAAGGGTGAATGATAATTGATAGATGATGATTCAATCAAACCACATGCTCAATCCTATGAGTGAGTCGTTTAAATAGACTAATCCACTGTCGTGATCATAGCCCTTTCAGAAACGTTCGTTAAGCTAATCTTTCAATTGCAACCTAACGATTTACAAACATTGAACTCAAACTCACAAATGTCATCAAAACCTTCTTAAAACTCGATTTTCGTTGGCTAAGAACTAGAAGCGCAATGCATAGAAAATTCATATCGATTCACTACACCTTTCGATTGTGATCGATCATCATCTAGAAAAATCTCTTTTGAAGCTCAGTTCTAGCGTTAAGATCATTCTATCTTGAGGATAAACAAGATTCAATCATCAAACATCACATATAAGCATCAAAACACCCTAATCTACCAAACCAACCATCCAAAAGGAGACTACTCACTACCATGATTTTTACACTTAAAGACATGTTTTAACAACTCTAAACATGATATAACTTAAGACTAAAGAAAACTAAGACTACAAACTAAAAAAACAACTTAAACATCAGAAATTACAACAAAACAAAAACGACCTACACATTAATACACAAAGGAAATAAACCATACAAAGCTAGAAATCATGCAGAATAACAAGAATCCATAAAGAAAAGATGATTTATAACATAAAAACTTAAGATTCATGAATAAATGTTGTTTGACATTCAAGAACCCGAAAAGGTCCTAGGTAGAAGACAATTGTGGTTTCATAGTGGAAAAATAAACATAAAAGGGGCTAAAGTCGTGGAGAGAGAAAAAGCGAAAATCAATTATTGGTCCGCCAAGAACCTGTATCGTCAGCATTTGGTCGAGACAAGTGATTGATATTCCTTTTGGATTAAGTTGTATTTCCGTCTGCTCGATATCGATCACATTTGATCGATACGAGTGATCGATATTCTTTTCTGTTTATGAACGCCTTCTCCGTCTCATCTGTATCGGTTGGAACATGTTGAAATGGATGATCGATATGATGATATCGATCACTTATGATCGAAATGTCTGATCGATACACGCTCTGCTTCATCTCTTTGGCTCCTTCTTGCTTTTAATCTTCATCTAACTCTCCAATCTTCAAGCATCAACTCCAAAAACCTACAAAAGAGATATGCATATGCAAATGCACCTAAAAATGTCCTAAATGATGCTCAAAGACACACTAAATGCAACTAAAATGAAGTATATACATGATGAAATGCATGTATATCAACACCCCCGAACCATCCTTTTGCTTGTCCTCAAGCAAAAATAGGAGAAGAGAATTGACATACATGTTGATGTGATAGGGATTCAGAGCCACAAAGTTTAAGAGAAAGATCCAATTCAAAATCCTTAGATATCGTTACAAGTTGCAAATATCGATCATGTATAACTACTCATTCAACTCCATGATTATCTCTAACTTTCACAACAAAATCAAAGCTATTCTTTTACATTCAATTCAACTCAAGTGCAGTCTCGTCTAGGAAAGTGAAATCGATTTCATTCGTTTCGGTATTGAAGGCCATTTAGGGTGATTTAACATTTTCGAGTGGGTTTCTCTCATGAAAAATGAATGCTACACATTATGTTAAATCTAATTGTTCTACCCCATTCTTTTCTTTTAGGCTCTTTCCTCTTTGTATCCAACCCACTTCACTCATTTGCTTCTACTCTTTTGCTTATGATCAACACTTCTTTTCTCTTTTTCTTTTACAACATGGGATTATATATCAACTTAGCTTTTAGGTTCTTTTTTTTTTTTTTTTTAATTCCCAAATGCATTTTCTTGACATTGATCATGCCTTTATCCTTTTCTATATCATTCCCAAACCCAAAACACAAAGATTTTTTTCAAGTAAACAACCATTCAACCAGCCAAAACCACAAATGAGACTTAAGCTTTGTCGTTCCCGATACTCTCAAGATTTTACACATGTAAGCATTATCAAGAAAGAGGCCTCACTCAACAAATATATCAAGGATGAAATGAATGGTTTAGGCAATGGGTAGGGGAATCACTATCCGAGTTCACAAAGGGTGGTAAAAGTTAAAGAAAACTCGGATACATACCATGAGAAAGTATTTCAAGTTCCTAAACGAGAAATTTATATTCAAATTCAGTCCAAGTTCATAGAAAAGCTTTGATCGATTTAGAGATATATCAATGAAGTTTTTGAGGCTTTTAGAACGGTATAAGCAACAAGCAACGATAATTGAGGGACTTTGAATTCCGATTTTTAACTCTTAAACTCCTAAAGGCAATGTCATCATAATCCCTTATGCATATGTAAACCTAAATGATTCTAGACTCGATCCTAAAAATCATATAAAACATGAAGATACTATATGATGCAAATTTTTTTATTTTTTTTTTTTATGATTTTTATGATTCCTAACTAAATGCAAAACTAGAAAACAACACAAAGAAAACAAGATTAGCAACTACTCCCTCCCCCGAACCTACTTCACACCGTCCCGGTGTGAAAGTAAAGACGAGTTCAAGAGAAAAATAAAAGCTAACGAAAAACTAAAATGCAAAACAAAGTATTTACAAAGAGTGGAGTTGGTACCTAGAAGTTGTTGGAGGAGGATGTTGATCCCATTGAGTAGGACGGGTTGCTAGAGCAAGGAGACGGTGTCCGCATTGCTCTCCTCTTCCTCCTCTTCTCCTCATGTGCGGATGGCCGTGGTGGCTCGTAGAAACCCAGAGCCCAGCTGGATTCTCCATGGTAGGAGTGTCTTGATTGCTCCTCGGTTGGGTTGTCATCATCGTTATCTTGTGGTTTAGCACCTTCAGGTTCGTTTTCATTGGTCTCACCTTCACCTTCCGTTGGAATCTCTTCTTCTCGGCTTTCTTTGGAACTCTTCCCCATTATCTTCTTCTTCAACTTCTTAACGGTTCCCACGAGCTTCCGTATGGTCTTGTCTTGCCACTTGTTCCACCTCTCTAAGGCTTGGATATGCTCATGGGCGTTTCGGAGTGCCGGCGTTGCTATTGGTTCGTCATAAGGTGGAACATAATACCTTTGACTCCCGTAGTTGGATTCTGGATATGGTGGTGGTGCGTAGGACTCGTCGTCTCCTTCGACTTCGTCTTGATTCGCTGTTGATGGGCCGGCTTGTGTTGTACTCCCAGCTTTCTTGATTGTTTGGAGTGGTGGATAGTATGCGGAGTTGTAGAGAGCTTCTTGTGGTGGCTTGAAATAAACATTCTCCCGCGCTTGAAGAGTAGTCAGAGATGGTTGAGGAAGGAGTATTTTCGCTTCTTTGCGTTGCCCTATCGCGAACCGGTAAGCAAAAGAGTTGTTGAGCATCCCCGCTAAGTAGTGAGCTCGGTTTAGGTAATGCGGGTCAATGTGCTTGTATTCGTCCGTCATTGGCCCTAGAGGTACATCACAAGCAATCAAGAGAGGAGTGACGATACCTCCAATGCTCAATACCGCCTTCCTGTCTTTTGCAGTGAGAGCCCACGTCTTGTAGGAGAGGAGATGACGGATTAAGATTGACGCCATGATTTCTTTTCCTTCGGCAGGTCCTTCGATGTTTCTCATTCTCGTATGTAACGAGGATAGGTTTAAGGCCTAAGATGAGAAGCTCCATCTCGCCTTCCATTACATACCCGGTCTCCTTTCTAGCAAAGAATGTGTGTGCTAGCACCTTATGGGCATAGCGAATCGCTGGATGGCGAATGTGGGACCCCTTAACCGCACCGGCTTTGTACTTTGTATCGGCGATGCAATTCCATGTTAGCCTTTGAGCGTCCGTGGTATAAGAGAGTCTATGCGTTCTTTGTTGTGATTCCATGAATCCGAAATCTTCTCTATCTCGCGGAAACCCATCCTATACCTCTTTCCGTTAACTCGGAATTCGATATATCCTGTTCCATCTCCATCTTTTGACTTATCTCCAGGCAAATAAAATGTGGCCTTCAAGGATGCTAAGAATTGGCAAGTTGGGAGCTTGTATGATGGATAAGCCATGGCGAAGAATTGCTCTAGTCCCATGTTTGTGAAGATGCTTAGGACATCTTCATAGAGGTCAATCGCATGGAGGAATGAGATATCGGCGTATCTAGTACCCGTATGATTAACTTCCTTGAGAGCGGCATAGATTTCGGAGTAAGTTGGTGTGCTCTTCTTTGTGGCTTGTTTCTTGCCTTTTCCTTTGGCAAGCGTTGGAAGATCCTCTTCGGTTTCATGCTCACTAGCAATCAGACTCTCTTCTCGCGGTTGTGGAGGAGCCGGTTTCTTTCCTTGTTTCTTCGCCTTTCTAGCTTTAGAGGCCTCTTTGTTGGATTTTTGTTTTTGTTTGCTTGGTTGCCTTTAGGGTTGCTTCTCGGGAGCTCCTGCTGCTCTTGTTGTCCTTGTTATTCTAGAATAGAGACAATAACAAGCATTAAGACATTATGCTTTGAACAAGAAAAAACAATGATAAGGGTGTTCATAATATTTTCAAATTCAATGAGATCTCATTCTCTAATCTTGTTAGTCTTTCACAAGCATTATCAACATCACATTATCAACCCAATGAAGCAACAATTCACAACATTCTCAACAATTCCATTAAAACCCAACTCAAGAACACTCAAGAACAATCACTCTCAATTTTCGATTTTGATTCTCATTCTTCAATTTCATCCATCAAATTTGTCAAATTTCAACTCATATCTATCAAATAAACTTTAAGATCAACCCAGAATTGTCAGATTTCTCAGTTTCTAACAATCCACCATTGTTGATATCAAGCTTTTTAAAAGATTGAGTTTGAGAAAGCATACCTTTTAATCGATGGTGGAAGACTCAAAATCGATGCACAATGACGGAAAACACTTAAAACTGGGTAGATTTCGGGATTAGAGCAAGAAGAATCAGGAAATTTGATGAAGAAGTGAGAGAGATTTTTGTTTTTTGAAAGCTTGAAATCGAGAAAGTGAAAGGGAAGAAGGAAGAATCGATTTTTAGGGGGTTTTAGAAGGAGAAGTAAACTGTGATAAACAAAGAAAATTAGATTAAATTCAGTTAAAAATTAGTTGGTTTACCAAAATCAGACCGGGTCAACGCATTTGAGAGAAATCAACTTACCTGGGCTGGATGATATCGATCAGATTTGATCGAAATTACTGATTGATATTACTTCTGTCTGATTTTCACTCACCCGTCAATCCCTCGTATCGGTCAGATCGTACCGATACAGTTGGTCGATATTCCTTCTGCCCAAAATCGTCCCACGTCGATTTGTTGTATCGATCAAACGACACCAATACTGATTGGTCGAAACTTATTTTCGGTCTTAACAGGCCGATACAAGTGTTTGAATTATCAAACATTTCTGACGTTGTCTCTTATTGAGCTGTATCGACCAAGTTTGGTCGATATGGGTGATCGATAGAACCTCTGCTCGTTTCGGCCATATTTTCTTCATCGGTTTCGATCACTCAACCTCGATACACATCCTCGATACGACCTCTGAACATTTTTCATGAGTTGTATCGACCGGAGTTGATCGATATACTTGATCGAAATTTCGCTGCTTCATGTTTTCTCCACTTTGAACGTCCCTAAGTCCCTTAAACTCAAATCACACATCTTTCACACAGAAAGTAAACAAATTCACACATATAAACATATATATATATATATACGAAGGATACCATGGGATTGCCTCCCAAGTGCGCTTGTTTTACGTCTCGAAGCTTTGACGTTGTTTTTCTTTAAGAGCGTTGGGGATCCGAGAGAGAAGTTGTTGTTCCCTCGTCGACATGTTGATCAACAAGATACGGTTTTAGGCGTTGTCCATTTACCGTGAACTCTTTCCCAGACTTATCGCAAAGTGTCACCGCTCCATAAGGCATTATCTCTTTGATTTTAAAAGGTCCGGACCATCTCGATTTCAGTTTTCCGGGAAACAGCTTTAACCGGGAGTTAAACAACAGCACGTTGTTTCCAGCCTTGAAGTCTCTGGGGATGATCTTTCTATCATGTAGTTCTTTGGTCTTCTCCTTATAGATGCGTGATCTATCGTAAGCTTCAAGTCGTATCTCATCGAGTTCGTTGAGTTGTATCAAGCTTTTTTCTGTAGCTTTTTTGATATCGAAATTCAAAAGCTTGACTGCCCACATGGCTTTGTATTCCAACTCAACCGGGAGATGGCAGGACTTCCCATAGAGAAGGTTAAATGGAGTTGTACCAATGGGCGTCTTGTAAGCGGTGCGATACGCCCAGAGTGCATCATCCAGTTTCTTAGACCAGTCTTTTCTTGTTATTCCAACTGTCTTTTCCAGGATAGACTTGATCTCTCGGTTTGACAGTTCCACTTGGCCGCTAGTTTGTGGGTGATATGGTGTTGCAACCTTATGCTTCACCCCATGCTTTTTGAGTAAACTCTCGAAGACCTTGTTGACGAAATGCGTCCCACCGTCACTAATTACAACTCGAGGAATTCCGAACCTCGGAAAAAGGATGCTCTTGAACATTTTCAACACAACTCTAGCATCGTTGGTTGGACTAGCAACTGCTTCAACCCATTTAGAGACGTAATCAACAGCTACAAGGATGTACTTGTTACCGTATGATGACTGGAATGGTCCCATGAAGTCTATGCCCCATATATCAAAGATTTCCACTTCAAGGATCGGGTTCTGAGGCATTTCATTTCGCCTACTAATGTTGCCTTTCCTTTGGCACGGATCACAGTGCGAAATGAAATCATGAGCATCTTTAAACAACGTAGGCCACCAAAATCCAGTTTGGAGCACCTTTGTAACTGTTTTGAATGTAGCGAAATGTCCTCCATACGATGAGCCATGACAATGCATCAATATCCCATGTACTTCTTCTTCGGGGACACATTTTCTGTATATCTTATCTTTGCACAGCGTGTACAAGTATGGCTCTTCCCAATATAACTGATGAACTTCTCTGTAGAATTTCTTCTTGGCGTATCCTTGTAAGTTGGGCGGTTCTCTTCCACAAGCCAAGTAATTCACAAAATCAGCATACCACGGTAAGCTCACATCCATGGTCTCCAAAGCTAGAAGCTCCACTAGCATAGAATCGGCCTTTATCAAAGCCTGGACGATGTTGATTTGTTCTTCGGGTAAAGAATCGTTGATCGGTATGTTCTCCTCGATCTTTATTCTAGAAAGGTGATCATCTACACCATTTTCTATCCTCTTCTTATCTTTTATTTCCAGATCAAACTCTTGCAGAAGTAAGATCCATCTCAACATTCGTGGCTTTGCGTCTTTCTTAGCCAATAGATGCCTTAGTGCTGCATGATCCGTGTAAACTATCACTTTAGAACCCACCAAGTACAATCTGAATTTCTCGAAAGCGTAAACTATGGCTAAGAGCTCTTTTTCAGTAGTTGTGTATCGTGTTTGAGCATCGTCTAGCGTTCTACTAGCATAGTAGATGACATGCAACTTCTTGTCTTTCTTTTGTCCCAAAACAGCTCCAACGGCGAAATCACTCGCATCGCACATTATTTCAAACGGCAACTCCCAATCTGGTGGTTGAACAATTGGAGCACTAACCAATGCTCCTTTCAGCTTCTCAAATGCTTCTTGACATGCCTCATCGAACACAAACTCAATATCTTTTCACAACAGTCTTGTCAGAGGCTTCGCTATCCTAGAAAGTCCTGAATGAACCTTCTGTAAAACCCAGCGTGGCCTAAGAAACTCCTTATGTCTCTCACGGTTTTTGGAGGTTTCAATTTGATCATGACATCGATCTTGGCTTTATCTTCCTCAATACCCTTCTCTGAAATTCGATGCCCGAGTACAATTCCCTCTTTGACCATGAAGTGACATTTCTCCCAACTCAAAACCAGGTTTGTCTCCTCACATCGCTTTAGTATCCTGCAAAGATTGAGCAAACAAGAACCAAACGAAGAGCCATATACGTAAAAATCATCCATAAAGACCTCCATTATATCCTCAATCAAGTCAGAAAAAATAGACATCATGCATCTTTGAAAAGTCGCAGGTGCATTACATAAACCAAATGATATCCTCCGATAAGCAAAGGTGTCGTAAGGACAAGTAAATGTCGTTTTTTCTTGGTCACTAGGGTTGAGTGGTATTTGGAAAAACCCAGAGTAACCATCAAGGAAGCAATAAAATGAATGATTAGCTACCGTTCAAGCATTTGATCGATGAAAGGCAAGGGAAAATGATCTTTTCGAGTAGACGAATTCAACTTTCTATAATCAATGCAAACTCTATGGCCTGTTATGGTCATTCCTCCTTTCTTAGGAACTACATGCACCGGTGAAACCCAAGTACTATTAGAAATGGGATAAATTATTCCTGCTTCAAGTAGTTTTAAATTTTCTTTTTTAACTACTTCTTTCAGATTTGGATTCAACCTACGTTGATGCTCAATAGACGATTTGTTTTCATCTTCTAAATGAATTCGATGCATGCACAACGATGGTGAAATCCCTTTAATATCACTTATAGAGTAACCTATAGCTTTTCTATACTTCCTTAGTTCATCAAGCAATGTAGCTACCTTTTCATTATTCAAGTTCTCATTTACTATCACCGGATAAGTAGAGTTGGTTCCAAGGAAAGCGTACCTTAGCCCGGTTGGAAGTGGCTTGAGTTCCACTTTGGGAGCATTCAACTCGCTCCAATCATCGCCTCCAGTTGACTTACCATTGCTAGCGCTATGTTTTTGTCCTGTTCCCACGCCTCCTTCAATCTCCAAGAAGCGTTTTTCCTTTTTCCATGGAAGTTGTGAGTCGAGAAACTCTTCATAAGCAACAACATCTTCATTCATAGCGCCACTCTCTTCATTCGACTTACTGATGGCTACCTCTAGAGAATCTTACATATTAAGTTCTTCTAGGTACTCATCAACCATATTCTCCAAGGTCTCTATGTAGAACACCTGCCCTTCTATGGTTGGTTTCCTCATCACATCCATTATATCAAACCTTAGAGCAATGTCTCCCAAATGAAGATCAATGACACCTTTCTTCACGTCAATGATTGCTCCAGCAGTTGCCAAAAACGGCCTCCCAAGAATGATGGGATCCGTTGGCTCCTCATCCATTTCGAGCACCACAAAATCTGTTGGAATAATGCAGCTTCCAACGTTGAGAGGCAGATCCTCTAGAATGCCAATCGGATATCGGATTGTCCTATCCGCTAAGATTAGTGATATCCTTGTCCTCTTGAAGTTAGTCAATCCCAATCTCTTCGATACCGTCAACAGCATTAGACTAACCAAGCATTTGTTGAAGTGTGAAGACCCTAGTGTACACGGGAGAGTGAAACTACCGAGATCTTTGAGCTTCTTAGGCAAATTGTTCTGGATTATAGCGCTGCATTCATGGTTGATCATTACCATGGCATCCTCTACTTGCCTTCGTTTGGTCATCACATCCTTAAGGAGCTTGTTGTACAAGGGACACTCCATTATAAGGTCTATTATTGGCATTGAAACTTGAACCGTTCCCATCAACTTCTTGAACTTCTCAAACTGCTTGTCCAAGATTTGCTTCTTAAACCTTCCGGGAAATGGAAGTTTAGGTTCATAAGGGGATGGCTCAAATTACTACTCCCTGTAGAGAGGTCTCAATAACTTCTTCAGAGAATCCATGGTGAGGGCATTTGTTCGTGTACCCTTGAATCTTTCCAAGCTTCACTAAAGCTCTCATTGTTTTTTTCTGTGTGAAGCTTGATATATCGTTTCTCAAACGAGCAGTCCTCGTTGTGGAGAAGAATTTCTCGAGAAACTTCTTTTTACAATCAGAGCAGATAGGTAGATTGATCTAGGAGGTAAACGCTCTTCTCCATTGTTTCGCTTTATCCCCAAGAGAAAAAGGGAAAAGCCTCAGTTTGAAGGGTCCTCAGAGACCCATTGATCTTGGTGAGATCACAAATGTCGTTGAAGCTGTCAAGATGGTCGAGTGATCTTCAACGGGTAGACCGTGAAATTTGTTCCTTGAACCATGTTGATTATACTCATCTTGACTTCAAAATTGTTATTCTCCACCGCCGGTGGCATGAATACACTGCGGTTTCCATGCGCTTGGGTGCATCATAGCCCCTATTACTCCTTCGGTCTAGCAGGCGTGTAGTGGAGGGATAACATTCAGTCCAGCTCCTTGGACTTCTTCTTCAACGTGTGGGAATGTTGTCCCATGTTCACAGTGCCCTTTAGATCTCTCTCTTTCACGTCTAGCACGAGGTTGGCATCGCTCTAGTCTCCTTATGTCTGGAACCAATTCAAACCAAGTTGTCTTGTCCTTGGCTTCTCAGGTTCATAACACCTACAAGAAAGAGATAAGAATGAAACAGGTTAGATGGTACGAAAAAATATGAAAAATTTAGAACTCGATAAAGAATCCAAATCCCTAATGGCTATTGCTATGCTTCCCCGGCAACGGCAAGAATTGATTGTCGAGAGTTTTAAGGCTCTAAGCACAAATAATTAAACACTAATGGTGCTTAAACCTCAATCCTAAAGGTATGTCGTATGTAGCACTTAAGGTTATCGAATCCACAGGGAAGGAAAGATAACCACTAGAGATGCAAGAACTATTCAAGCTTAAATCGATATGTTGTTTTGTTTGTTTTTAATGTAACTAATGAAAGTAATACAACAAGAAAACTAAATGCTAGCAATGTTTAAACAGTAAATAAGAAAAGAATAGAATTAGGAAAACTAAAAATTAAAAGAAACGAACTATTAAACTTAAAGTAAAACTTGAATTCGAACAACTTAAATAACATTAAACGGTTGTATTCAATGATGAAAGTATGGAAAATTGGTAAGGTTAATGGACAAAGGTGAATGATAAATTGATAAGATGATGATTCAATCAAAACAATCTAATGCTCAATCCTATGATCGTGAGTTCTTAAATAGACTAATCCACTGTCGTGATCATAGCCCTTTCAAAAAACCGTTCGTTAAGCCTAATCTTTCAATTGCAACCTAACCGATTTATAACAATGAACTCAAACTCACAAATGTCATCAAAATCTTCTTAAAAACTCAATTTCATTGGCTAAGAACTAGAAGCCAATGCATAGAAAATTCATATCGATTCACTACACTTTCGATGTGAATCGATCAATCTAGAAAATCTCTTTTGAAGCTCAGTTCTAGCGTTAAGATCATTCTATGCTGAGGATAAACAATAATTCAATCATCAAACATCATAAATCAACATACCAAACTACTACCACACCTCCAAAAGGAGACTACTCACTACACATGGTTTTTACACTTAAAGACATGATTTTAACAACTCAAACATGATATATAACTTAAGAACTAAAGAAAACTAAGATTACAATTATAAAAACAAACTTTCAAACATCAGAAATTTCAGCAAAACCCAGAAAACGAACTCAACATTTAGATACTAAAAAGGGAAATAAAACCAATAGAAATGCTAGAAATCAAAAGATAAATAAGAAATCCATAAAGAAAAGATGATTTTAACATAAAACTTAAAGATTCATGATACAAATGTTGTTTTTCTCTTCAAGAACAAGAGAGAGAGTTTAAGAGTAGGTGATATTGTTTCATTAGTGGAAAAATCAAATAAAAAAAGGGGGGGCTAAAGTTGGAAGAGAAAGGTGAAAAACAATAATTGGTTCGCAGGAGTTGTATCGATCAAGGTGATGATCACTTGATCATTGGTGGTACGATCAGAGTTTGATCGATACGCTTGGTCGATATTTATTCTGTTCGTGGCCGTCGTTCTTGACTTGTTCTGTATCGATCACATTTGGTCGTATGGATGATCGATATTTCTTCTGGATTATGAACTCCTTCTCCGTCTGATCTATATCGATGGAACACGTCGAAATGACGATCGATATGATGATATCGATCACTTATGACGAAATGTCTGATCGATATCTCTTCTAACTTCTCTCTTTGCTGCCTCCTTGCTTTTAATCTTCAGCAAAACATCTCCAATCTTCAAGCATCAACCTCAAAAACCTACAAAAGAGATATGCATATGCAAATGCACCTAAAAATGTCCTAAATGATGCTCAAAGACACACTAAATGAACTAAAATGAAGTATATACATGATGAAATGCATGTATATCAACACCCCCGAACCATCCTTTTGCTTGTCCTCAAGCAAAATATAGGAGAAAGAAGACATTGACATATACATGTTGATGTATAGGGAATTCAGAGCCACAAAGTTTTAAGAGAAAGATCCAATTCAAAATCCTTAAATATCGTTACAAGTTGCAAATATCGATCATGTATAACACTCATTCAACTTCCATGATTTATCTCTAACTTTCACAACAAGATCAAAGCATTCTTTCACATTCATTTCAAATCAAATGCGAGTCTCGTCTAGGAAAGTGGAAATCGATCTCATTCTTTCGGTATTAAGGCCATTTAGGGTGACTTGACATTTTCGAATGGGTTTCTCTCATGAAAAAGGAATGCTACACATAATGCAAAAGCTATCTAAGAAGAGAACAATTCATGCATACAATGCTTAAATCCCATTGTTCTACCCAACTCTTTTTCTTTTAAGCTCTTTCCTTTTGATTCAATCTATTTCGCTCATTTGCTTCTACCCTTTCTTATGATCATTACTCTTTTCTCTTTTTCTCTAACAACATGGGATATTTTTTTTTTCACTTGGTTTTTCTTTTCTTGTTCTTTTCTAATCCAATTGCATTTTTTGATATCCTTTATCCTTTCTATATCATTCCCCAAACCCAAAACACAAAGATTTTTCTCAAGTAATCAACCATTCAACCAACAAAAACCACAAATGAGACCTAAGCAAATTGTCGTTCCGGATATCTCTCAAGATTTACACATGTAAGCATTATAAAGAAAGAGGCTCACTCAACAAATATATCAAAGGATGAAATGAAATGGTTTAGGCATGGGTAGGGGGAATCACTATCCGAGTTCACAAAGGGTGGTAAAAGTTAAAGAAAAACTCGGATATATACCATGAGAAAGTATTTCAAGTTCCTAAACGAGAAATTTATATTCAAATTTCGCAAGTTCATAGAAAAGCTTTGATCGATTTAGAGATATATCAATGAAGTTTTTGAGGCTTTTAAGAACGGTATAGCAACAAGCAACGATAATTAAGGGACTTTGATTCCGATTTTACACTCTTAAACTCCCAAAGGCAATGTAATCATAATCCCTTATGCATATGTAAACCTAAATGATTCTAGACTCGATCTAAAAATCATATAAAACATGAAGATATTATATGATGCAATTTTTTTTTTTTTTTTTATAAATTATTTTATGATTCCTAACTAAATGCAAAACTAGAAAACAAACAACAAGAAAAACAAGATTAGCAACTACTCCCTCCCCCGAACCTACTTCACACCGGTCCGGTGTGAAAGTAAAGACGAGTTCAGAGAAAAATAAAGCTAACGAAAAAACTAAAATGCAAACAAAGTATTTACAAAGAGTGGAGTTGTGTACCTAGAAGTTGTGGAGGAGGATGTTGATCCCATTGAGTAGGACGGGTTGCTAGAGCAAGGAGACGGTGTCGCATTGCTCTCCTCTTCCTCCTCTTCTCCTCATGTGCGGATGGCCGTGGTGGCTCGTAGAAACAAGAGCCCAGCTGGATTCTCCATGGTAGAGTGTCTTGATTGCTCCTCGGTTGGGTTGTCAATCATCGTTATCTTGTGGTTCGCACCTTCAGTGTTCGTTTTCATTGGTCTCACTTCACCTTCCGTTGGAATCTCTTCTTCTCGGCTTTCTTTGGAACTCTTCCCCATTATCTTCTTCTTCAATTTTCTTAACGGTTCCCAACGAGCTTCCGTATGGTCTTGTCTTGCCACTTGTTCCACCTCTCTAAGGCTTGGATATGCTCATGGGCGTTTCGGAGGCCGGTTGCTATTGGTTCGTCATAAGGTGGAACATAATACCTTTGACTCCCGTAGTTGGATTCTGGATATGGTGGTGGTGGAGAACTCGTCGTCTCCTTCGACTTCGTCTTGATTCGCGTTGATGGGCCGGCTTTGTGTTGTACTCCCAGCTTTCTTGATTGTTTGGAGTGGTGATAGATGGGAGTTGTAGAGAGCTTCTTGTGGTGGCTTGAAATAAACATTCTCCCGCGCTTGAAGAGTAGTCAGAGATGGTTGAGGGAGAGTATCTTCGCTTCTTTGCCTTTGCTCTATCGCGAACCGGTAAGCAAAGGTTTTTTGAGCATCCCCGCTAAGTAGTGAGCTCGGTTTAGGTAATGCGGGTCAATGTGCTTGTAATTCGTCCGTCATTGGCCCTAGAGGTACATCACAAGCAAATCAAGAGAGGAGTAACGATACCTCCAATGCTCAATACCGCTCTTGTCTTTTGCAGTGAAGCCCACGTCTTGTAGGAGAGGAGATGACGGAGATTAGATGCCATAATTTCTTATCCCTTCGGCTGGTCCGTTCGATGTGCCGTCCATTCTCGTATGTAACTAGGATAGGTTTAAGGCCTAAGATGAGAAGCTCCATCTCGTCTTCCATTACATACCCGGTCTCTCTTCTAGCAAAGAATGTGTGTGCTAGCACCTTATGGGCATAGCGAATCGCTGGATGGCGAATGTGGGATCCCTTAACCGCACCGGCTTTGTACTTTGTATCGGCGATGCATTTCCATGTTAGCTTTTGAGCGTCGTGGTATAAAGAGAGTCTATGCGTTCTTTGTTGTGATTCCGTGAACCCGAAAATCTTTCTATCTCGCGAAAACCCATCCTAATACCCTCTTTCCGTTAACTGGAACTCGATATATCCTGTTCCATCTCCATCTTTTGACTTCTCTCCGGCAAATAAAAGTGGCCTTCAAGGAGGCTAAAGAATTGGCAAGTTGGGAGCTTGTATGATGGATAAGCCATGGCGAAGAATTGCTCTAGTCCCATGTTTTGTGAAGATGCTTAGGACATCTTCATAGAGGCCAATCGCTTGGAGGAATGAGCTATCGGCGTATCTAGTACCCGTATGATTAACTTCCTTGAGAGCGGCATAGATTTCGGAGTAAGTTGGTGTGCTCTTCATTGTGGCTTGCTTCTTTGCCTTTTCCCTTTGGCAAGCGTTGGAAGATCCTCTTTCGTTTTCATGCTCACTAGCAATCGGACTCTCTTCTCGCGGTTGTGGAGGAGCCGGTTTCTTTCCTTGTTTCTTCGCCTTTCTAGCTTAAGAGGCTCTTCATTGATTTTTGTTTGTTTGCTTGGTTGCCTTTCGTTGTTTCTCGGGAGCTCCGCTGCTCTTTTGTGTCTTGTCATCCTAAACAATAGAGACCATAAACAAGCTTTAAGAGACTTTATATTTGAACAAGAAAATATGGTGGATGTGAATCTATAATTTTTCAAAATTCAAAAGTTCTATTTTCTAATCTGTTTAGTCTTCACAAGCATTATCACAACCACATTATCAACCCAATGAACGAACCATTTCAAACATTCTCAACAATTCCATTAAAACCCAACTTAAGAACACTCATGAACACTCATGCCATTTTTCGATTTTGGATTCTCAATCTCAATATCATTTATCAACTTGTTCAATATCAACTCATATCCATCACATAACCAACAAATCAACCCAGAAATTTTCGGAATATGCTAATTCAACAAATCTCCATTGATATTCATGAAGCTTTAAATAGAGGAAGTATGAGAGATACCTGTCGTCGATGTAGGAGACTCGAAATTGGATTTTCCAATGATAGAATACAACTTAAAGCTGGGCAAATTTCAGTTTGTAGCAACAAAGAATCACAAAAATCGGATTTGAAATGAGAAGAGTTGCTAAGGTTTTTGTGTTTGAAATTGTGAAAGAGGGGAAGAAGAAAAGAAGGAAATCGATTTGGGGATAGAAGAGGAGAAGAAAACCGAAAAAAACCAAAAATTGAAAGAAATTCAGTTGAAATATTGGTTTACTAAAATCGGACCGGGTCAAGCGCATTTGAGAGGAGTCAACCACCTTTGCTGGATGATATCGATCAGTTTTGATCGATACTAATGATCGATATTACTCCTGTTAAATCTTCACTCACCGTCAATCTTTGTATCGATCATGTGTGATCGATATAGGCTGATCGAAATTACTCCTGGAAAATTTTGTTTCATCCCGTCGAGTCTGTGTAATCGATCAATGTGTGATCGATACATGTGGATCGATATGTTCACTGTCCATTTTGCTTCTTTTTCTTCTTCTCATATGCGATCACATCACCATCGATAAATCAATTCGATACACATCTTTAAAACACTTTCATGAATCTGTATCGATCAAGAGTGATCGATAACACTTGATCGAAATTTCCTCTGCTTCATGTTTTCTCCACTTTGAAGTCCCTAAGTCTCTGAAACTCAAATCACACATGTTTCACACAGAAATAAAGAAATTCACACATATAAACACACATATATATACAAGGATACCATGGGATTGCTCCCAAGTGCGCTTGTTTTACGTCTCGAAGCTTTGACGTTGTTTTTCTTTAAGTTGTTGGGGATCCGAGAGAGAAGTTGTTGTTCCTCTCGTCGACATGTTGATCAGCAAGATAGGTTTTAGGCGTTGCCATTTACCGTGAACTCTTTCCCAGACTATCGCAAAGTGTAACCGCTCCATAAGGCATTACCTCTTTTTGATTTAAAAGGTCCGGACCATCTCGATTTCAGTTTCCCGGGAAACAGCTTTAACCGGGAGTTAAACAAACACATTGTTTCCAGCCTTAAAGTCTCTGGGGATGATTCTTTCTATCATGTAGTTCTTTGGTTCTCTCCTTATAGATGCGTGAACTATCGTAAGCTTCAAGTCGTATCTCATCGAGTTCGTTAAGTTGTATCAAGCGTTTTTCCGTAGCGGTTTTGATATCGAAAATTCAAAAGCTTGACTGCCCACATGGCTTTGTATTCCAACTCAACCGGGAGATGCAGGACTTCCCATAGAGAAGGTTAAATGGATGTTGTACCAATGGGCGTCTTGTAAGCGGTGCGATACGCCCAGAGTGCATCATCAGTTTCTTAGACCAGCTTTTTCTTGTTATTCCAACCGTCTTTTCCAGGATAGACTTGATCTCTCGGTTTCGACAGTTCCACTTGCCGCTAGTTTGTGGGTGATATGGTGTTGCACCTTATGCTTCACCCCATGCTCTTGAGTAAACTCTCGAAGACCTTGTTGACGAAATGCGTCCCCCGTCACTAATACAACTCGAGGAATTCCAAACCTCGGAAAAATGATGCTCTTGAACATTTTCAAAAACAACTTTAGCATCGTTGGTGTGGACTAGCAACTGCTTCAACCCATTTAGAGACGTAATCAACAGCTACAAGGATGTACTTGTTACCGTATGATGACGGGAATGGTCCATGAAGTCTATGCCCCATACATCAAAGATTTCCACTTCGAGAATTGGGTTCTGAGGCATTTCATTTCGCCTACTAATGTTGCCTTTCCTTTGGCACGGTCACAGCGGAAATGAAATATGAGCATCCTTAAACAATGTAGGCCACCAAAATCCAGCTTGGAGTACCTTTGTAACTGTTTTAAACGTAGCGAAATGCCCTCCATAGCTGAGCCATGACAATGCATCAAAATCCCATTCACTTCTTCTTCGGGACACATTTTCTGTATATCTTGTCTTTGCACAGCGTGTACAAGTATGGCTCATCCAATAGAAACCGACGAACATCTCTGTAGAACTTCTTCTTGGCGTATCCTTGTAAGTTGGGCGGTTCTCTTCACAAGCCAAGTAATTCACAAAATCAGCATAACCATCGGAAGCTCACATCCATGTTTCCCAACTAGAAGCTCCTTAGCATAGAATCGGCCTTATCAAGTTGGACGATGTTGATTTTGCTCTTCGGGTAAGAGAATCGTCGATCGGTATGTTCTCCTCGATCTTCATCCTAGAAAGGTGATCAGCTACAAACCATTTTCTATACCCTTCTTATCTTTTATTTCCAGATCAAACTCTTGCAAAAGTAAGATCCATCTCAACAATCGTGGCTTTGCGTCTTTCTTAGCCAATAGATGCCTTAGTGCTGCATGATCTGTGTCACTATTACTTTGGAACCCACCAAATATGATCGAATTTCTCGAAAGCGTAAGACGATGGCTAAGAGCTCTTTCTCAGTAGTTGTGTATCGTGTTTGGAATCGTCTAGTGTCCTACTAGCATAATAGAGACTTGCATTTATTCTTATCTTTTTTTGTCCCAAACAGCTCCAACGGCGAAATCACTCGCATCGACAATTATTTCAAACGGCAACTCCCAATCTGGTGGTTGAACAATTGGAAGCACTAACCAATGCTCCCTTTCAGCTTCTCAAAGTTCTTGCATGCCCTCATCGAAACAAACTCGTATCTTTACACAGTAGTCTTGTCAGAGGTCCTCGCTATCTTAGAAAAGTCTGAATGAACCTTCTGTAAAACCAGCTGGCCTAAAAAACTCCTTATGTCTCTCACGTTTTTTGGAGGTTCCAATTGATCATGACATCGATCTGGCTTTTCTACCTCAATACCTTCTCTGAAATTCGATGCCCGAGTACAATTCCCTCTTTGACCATGAGTGACATTTCTTCCAATTCAAAACCAGGTTTGTCTCTTCACATCGCTTAAGAACCCTGCAAAGATTGAGCAAACAAGAAACCAACGAAAGCCATATACGGAAAATCATCCATAAAGACCCCATTATTCCTCAATAAGTCAGAAAAATAGACATCATGCATCTTTGAAAAGTCGCAGGTGCATTACATAAACAAAATGGCATCCTCGATAAGCAAAGGTGCCGTAAGGACAAGTAAATGTCGTTTTTTTCTTGGTCACTAGGGTGGATTGGAATTTGGAAAAACCCAGAGTAACCATCAAAGGAAGCAATAGAATGAATGATTAGCTAACCGTTCAAGCATTTGATCGATGAAAGGCAAGGAAAATGATCTTTTCGAGTAGAGAATTCAACTTTCTATAATCAATGCAAACTCTATGGCCTGTTATGGTTCTAGTGGTATCAATTCATCATTTCATTTTTAATCACAGTCATTCCTCCTTTCTTAGGAACTACATGCCCGGTGAGACCCAATACTATCAGAAATGGGATAGATTACTCCTGTTTCAAGTAGTTTTAAAATTTCTTTTTTTAACTACTTCTTTCAAGTTTTGGATTCAACCTACGTGATGCTCAATAGATGATTTATTTTCATCTTCTAAATGAATTCGATGCATGCACAACGATGGTGAAATCCTTTATATCACTTAGAGAGTAACCTATAGCTTTCTATACTTCCTTAGTTCATCAAGCAATGTAGCTACTTCTTTATCATTCAAGTTCTCATTTACTATCACCGGATAAGTAGAGTTGGTTCCAAGGAAAGCGTACCTTAGCCCGGTTGGAAGTGGTTTGAGTTCCACTTTGGAGCATTCAACTCGCTCCAATCATGCCTCACTAGACTTACCATTGCTAGTGCTCTGATTTTTTCTGCTTCTTACGCCTCCTCCAATCTCCAAGAGCGTTTTTCCTTTTTCCATGGAAGTTGTGAGTCGAGAAACTCTTCATAAGCAACAACTCTTCATTCACAGCGCCACTTCTCTTCATTCGACTTAGTGATGGCACCTCTAGAGAATCTTCCATTTAGTTCTTCTAGGTACTCATCAACCATATTCTCTAAGGTTCTATGTAGAACACTTTCCTTCTATGGTTGGTTTCCTCATCACATCCATTATATCAAACCTTAGAGAATGTCTCCCAAATGAAGATCAATGACACCTTTCTTCACGTCAATGATCGCTCCGGCGTTGCCAAAACGGCCTCCCAAGATGATGGGATCCGTTGGCCCCTCATCCATTTCAGCACCACAAAATCTGTTGAAATAAATGCAGCTTCCAACCTTGAGAGGCAGAATCCTCTAGAATACCAATGGATATCGGATTGTTCTATCGCCAAAAGATTAGTGATATCCTTGTCCTCTTGAAGTTAGTCAATCCCAATCTCTTTGATACTGTCACGGCATAGACTAACGCTTGCTCCTAGATCAACCAAGCATTTGTTGAATGTGAAGACCCTAGTGTACACGAAGAGTGAAACTACCGGATCTTTGAGCTTCTTAGGCAATTGTTTTGAATTATAGCGCTGCACTCATGGTTGATCATCACCATGGCTCCTCTACTTGCCTTCGTTTGTCATCACATCCTTAAGGAGTTTGTTTACCAAGGACACTCCATTATAAGGTCTATATGGGATTGAAACTTGAACGTTCTCCATAACTTCTTGAACTTCTCAAATTGCTTGTCCAAATTTGCTTCTTAAACCTTCCGGGAAATGGAAGTTTAGGTTCATAAGGGGATGTTCAAATTCAGATTTCTTGGTGGTAATGTCTCTTGCTGCTGTTTGCTG
>SMJT01000010.1:1964071-1990015 GCA_004349715.1 Crucihimalaya himalaica | reverse complement strand
TTGCTTCCTTCTTCTCTTCACTGACTCTCACAGGTACCTTTGGAGTTTCTTGAGGTTCCTTAGTCTTCTCTTGCTGAACCTCTTCAACGAAATCAGGCTGAGGAGTCGGTTTCAAACCGATTTCTTTCTCAGCTCGATTTTGCGAATCGGTTTCCGACCGATCATGAGACTGTTTCATCGTATTCTCAGCTTCCTCATCTTCAACTTCGTTCTCAAACCCCTCTTCCTTGTCACTAACCTCAACTACCACTTGATCCCTAGATGGGAGCTCTTTTCCGCTCCTTAGCGTTATTGCCAAACAATATTCCTTCGGGTTTGCTACAGCTTTACCCGGTAAGACTCCCTTTGGACCTTGAGAGGTCGATGCAACCTGAGCTACTTGGTTCTCTAACCTTTTCACATGAGTGCTTAGTTGCTCAAACCTAGCATTCAAATCATTGTATGCCCTATCTACTTTGCTGTGGATCTCTCCCATTTTCTAAGTTAACTCAATTGAGCCATTGGCTTGTCCAACCAAAATTTGTTGAAGCATGCTCTTCATATCTGAATCTTGAGGTTGAGATGTAGTAGCTTGAGCTAGAGGCCTGTAACCTTGTTGAGCGTTTGAGACGAATGGTGCCTTGTTTTGTTGAAAACCACCTTGGTTACCTTGGTATCCTCCTTGGTTATTCTGGAACTGTGGCTTTGGAACATACCCTTGTTGTTTGTAGTTTTGTTGGAACCCTTGGTTTTGGCCTTGTCCTTGGTTGTTGGAAGTGTTGTAAGGCCTCGGTTTGTACCCTTGGTTTTGCTGTTGAAAGTTGGGGTTATAGTTCTTGCTGTAACCTCCTTGGTAGCCACCTTGGTTCCCCACGAAGTTCATTTCCTCTTGTGCCTCAACACATACCTCCTCTTGACAAATTTGTCCTCT
The DNA here is from genome assembly GCA_004349715.1 of Crucihimalaya himalaica. Taxonomy (NCBI): domain Eukaryota; kingdom Viridiplantae; phylum Streptophyta; class Magnoliopsida; order Brassicales; family Brassicaceae; genus Crucihimalaya; species Crucihimalaya himalaica. Next base: position 1,989,105 of record SMJT01000010.1, on the reverse strand, counting down.
ATCAAATTCCCCAACAAAGTTAACAGATCGCTATGTGGCTTGTAGTACCTTATCCATCTTCTCATGGAGAGCCTTTATCTCCTTACTTCTCTGATCTTCCCCACTTCCTCGTGGAGCTCTATCATAATCTTCTCTATAGTTTTCATCACTTTTGTCTATATTCTCTACAAGTTGAAAACCTTCTTCAACGTTTTTCCCTAAGAAGTTTCCATTGCTAGTTGTATCTAGCAACATCCTTATCTTTGGTACTACTCCCCTATAGAGAGTGCTCAATAACTTGGGAGATTTTCCATGGTGAGGGCATTTGTTCGTGTACCCCTTGAATCTTTCCCAAGCTTCACTAAAGCTCTCATTGTTTTTCTGTGTGAAGCTTGATATATCGTTTCTCAAACGAGCAGTCCTCGTTGTGGAGAAGAATTTCTCGAGAAACTTCTTTTTACAATCAGCCCAGATGGTGATTGATCTAGGAGGTAAACTCTTCTCCAATTAATTCGCTTTATCCCCAAGAGAAAAAGGGAAAAGCCTCAGTTTGAAGGTGTCCTCAGAGACTCCATTGATCTTGGTGAGATCACAAATGTCGTTGAAGCTGTCAAGATGGTCGAGTGGATCTTCAACGGGTAGACCGTGAAATTTGTTCCCTTGAACCATGTTGATTATACTCATCTTGACTTCAAAATTGTTATTCTCCACCGCCGGTGCATGAATACCACTGCGGTTTCCATGCGCTTGGGGTGCATCGTATGCCCCTATTACTCTTTCGGGTCTAGCAGCGTGTAGTGGAGGATTAACATTCAGTCCAGCTCCTTGGACTTCTTCTTCAACGTGTGGGATGTTGTCACCCATGTTCAACCCCAGTGCCCTTTCGAGTCTCTCTCTTTCACGTCTAGCACGAGTGTTGGCTCGCTCTAGTCTCCTTATGTCTGGAACCAATTCAACCAAGTTGTCTTGTCCTTGGCTTCTCAGGTTCATACACCTACAAGAAAGAGATAGAATGAAACAAGGTTAGATGGTACGAAAAAATGAAAAATTTAGACTCGATAAGAATCCAAATCCTAATGGCTATTGCTATGCTTTCCCCGGCAACGGCGCCAAATTGATTGCAGGAGTTTTTAAGGCTCCTAAGCACACAATTAAAACATAATGTGCTCTAATACCTCAATCCTAAAGGTATGTCGTATGTAGCACTTAAGGTATCGAATCCACAGGGAAGGATAGATAACACACTAAGAATGCAGGAAACTAATCAAGCTAAATCGATATGTTGTTTTTGGGTTTTTAATCTAAAACAATCTAAAGTGAATAAACGAGAAACTTAAATGACTAGCAAGTTAAATATCTAAACAAGATACGAATGACTCAAAATGAGAAAGGAAAAGCTTCTAACAATAAGTATGAAAATAGATTCCAAACAAACTTAAGAGACGATGTGAAACATAAAGCACAAAGAGAGAATCGGATTAAACTAGCAATGCAAAGTAAACTAATGACTTAAACGGTTTGATAATATGATAACAAGTATGGACAATTGATAAGGTATATGACAAGGGTGAATGATAAATTGATAGATGATGATTCAATCAAACAACTAATGCTCAATCCTATGACGTGAGTCGTTTAAATAGACTAATCCACTGTCGTGATCATAACCCTTTCAGAAACCGTTCGGTTAAGCTAATCTTTCAATTGCAACCTAACGATTTACAAACATTGAACTCAAACTCACAAATGTCATCAAAATCTTCTTAAAACTCGATTTTCGTTGGCTAAGAACTAGAAGCGCAATGCATAGAAAATTCATATCGATTCACTACACCTTTCGATTGTGAATCGATCATCATCTAGAAAAAACTCTTTTGAAGCTCAGTTCTAGCGTTAAGATCATTCTATACTTGAGGATAAACAAAATTCAATCATCAAACATCACATATCAAACATCAAAACACCCTAATATACCAAACCAACCATCCAAAAGGAGACTACTCACTACACATGATTTTTACACTTAAAGACATGATTTTAACAACTCTAAACATATATATAACTTAAGCACTAAAGAAAACTAAGATTACAAGTTAAAAACAAACTTCAAACATCCAGAAATTCAAGCATAAACCCAGAAAACGAACTCAACATTTAGGTAACTAAAGGGGGAAATAAAACCATAGAAGCGCTAGAAATCAAGAGATGAACAAGAATCCATAAAGAAAAGATGATTTATAACATAAAAACTTAAGGATTCATGATACAAATGTTGTTTGACCCTTCAAGAACACCCGGGAAAGGTCTAGGTAGAAGACAATTGTGGTTTCATAGTGGAAAATATCATAAAAAGGGGGCTAAAGTCGTGGAGAGAGAAAAGGCGAAAAATCAATTATTGGTCCGCAGGAACCTGTATCGGTCAGATTTGGTCGAGACAAGTGATCGATATTCCTTCTGGATTAAGTTGTATTTTCCGTCTGCTCGATATCGATCACATTTGATCGATACGAGTGATCGATATTCTTTCTGGTTATGAACGCCTTCTCCGTCTCATCTGTATCGGCTGGAACATGTTGAAATGGATGATCGATATGATGATATCGATCACTTATGATCGAAATGTCTGATCGATACACGCTCTGCTTCATCTCTTTGGCTCCTTCTTGCTTTTAATCTTCATCTAACTCTCCAATCTTCAAGCATCAACTCCAAAAACCTACAAAAGAGATATGCATATGCAAATGCACCTAAAAATGTCCTAAATGATGCTCAAAGACACACTAAATGCAACTAAAATGAAGTATATACATGATGAAATGCATGTATATCACTAAATATCGTCGGACTTAAAATATTTCTAAATTTCGTAGAACATGTAGAGTGAATAGAATTCAAAAACTAAATTTCGTAAAACATGTTGATGTTTAGAATGGATCGGTGGGGTGTAACCCCCTCTCATAAAGTATGCGTTAAGTCTTTATAAACACAGTTTTCCGCATTTATCTCACGTCAGCTGCACATTGGCACTTAGTCAGCAATAATGACTGACATTGTTAACCTATACTGTCAAAGTCAATAAAAAGTCAACAAAATGTGGTCATACTTTGTTTCAAACTTTGCTATGGAGATACAACTCGAATTAAAATAAAAATATGGCTAAGTTCAGAAAACCGCGTGTATACAGATTTAACGCATACTTTACAGAGGTTACACCCCGACGATCCTGTTTATGATACATATTAAAAATTTCAGAATATGTATTCTAAACTTTTTAGATCAAATTTTATTTATCCAAAACGGTGACAAAACGACATATTCTAGACATTATTTGTGTCATCATATCTTATTTATCTATATTTCACAAGTTGTTCTATATTTTTTTTATTTTTTTTTAATTAAATCTAATCATAAAGATAGTTTAGAATTAGTTGATATTTAATAGTATAATGCATATATACACAAATGCATTAATCCTTCATTTCCAATTTCTCCTTTAAACTGCAACTTTTAGAAAAACCTAACTCAAACATCTGTTAACTGATTATCAGACGTAGAAGTGCACAGGAGCAGAACTAGAGCATGACGTATGGGTGCAAGTGCCCCCATCAAAATTTCATAAACCTCTATTTTTCTATGTAAATTAGAGAGACAATTTATATCCATTTTACCCCCAATATTTAAAGTTCAATTTATTTTTGCCCCCACTTAAAATTGTTTCTAGATCCACCACTGCGCACAAGCACACATATATACAAAACAAAATAGTAAATTTTATTTTATTAAACAAATTAGTAAATAAAGAGAAGTAGTACAAGCAAGCATTATAAGATTACTTGGAGAAAAAAGTTAGGGAATTGCATCAGTACCAACAGTACATTATTTTATCAAAGGTTTAAATTAAAACTTACATTCATGGGCGGACCTATGTTTACTAAAGAGAGGTCAGATGACCTGCTCAAATTTTCAAAATTATTTTTAATGTTTTGGATTTGTTTTATTATATATAGCATATATTTGTTTAATGACATAATTTCTAAGTAATCTGACCTTCCTTAATTTTGCTAGTTATGTTTTGACCTGGGGAAAAAAATTTCCTGGGTCTGCCACTGGTTACATTTCATGTTGCAATAGTCTTGACTACCTTTGCCTGTCCAACAGATTTGCGCCTTGATACCCCGTAAACGTTCGCAGCACCAACAGTGAGGCACCAAAGCATGGCATGCTCCAGGGACACACAATTTACTGACGTCTTGGGAGGCCTGTCGCTCAATCTCTCTAACCTCCTTACTCACACCTACACATCGAATTGATTTTAAACACATACCGATTTTTGAAAATGGATTAGAAAAGACATTTATATATATATATATATATAAGAAGCTTATACTTACACTCATGACGAGCGAAGAGAGAGAGCATGACTATGCAGATTAGAGCTATGTGTGATGACTTCATAGTTTGGCTGTCTCAAATAATTGTGTTGTGATTCTTGTTGTTTAATTGAATTGTTGTAATTTCTTCATACGAAACTTAATCAATATATAAAGACATAGAAGAAATTCTAGTTAGGAAAGATATCTCTTGATTTTCAAGATTTAATATTCAAATGTCTCGGTCAATATTTCAAATATCTCTATTAAGTAATCCAACTATTATGTTTAATTACTATATATAGTGAATGTTCTATCTATCATTTATTGGGTCAAAAGTAATAGGATTTTTTTCTATTTTACCACTTATCAAAAAAAGACTTTCCTAATCTACCATATTTTACCTTTTAATTTATACCATTTTTCAATGGTGGTGTGGTAATTTTGTGACCATTATACTCTAATACCAATTTTTAAGGGCACTTCTTGTGAATATTACTAAAATATGTTTGTTTTCCATAAATATCATCATTAGTTTTATTTTTAAAAAATACCACAAAAATTAATTTTTTTCCAAAAATACTACAAAACTAAAACCTAACTTTAAATTTTTAAAATTAAACACTAAACTCTCAAAAATAAACTCTAAACCCTAAATCCAAAATAGTAAACCCAAACCCAAATATGTAAATTACAAATCTTTATAATTTAGTTTTAAGTTCTATTGTGATATTTTTTTTTAAAATAATTTAAAATATTTTTTATAAAAAAAATTAATGTTGATATTTTTAGAAAACAAATGGTACTCTAACTTCAAAGTTCTAATGGTAATGGTAATGTGCATGTTTCAAAAAGTCGTGACCAGTTGTGCCTGATCACCTTATTCTAAAACATAGTTAGTGGGCCTGGGCCTTTGGACCCAAATGAATATTTTTTAATCTGAGCACAGCGACTTCTGGAAATATGAAATTTCGAACAGCACGCTTTTCAAATTTCGTTCGTAACAGGAAAAAAAAGGTGAAGAAAAGAAATTTTCGAAACGGAGAAAAATATCTGAAGGAAGATGGCGGGATCTCTAACAGCATCAATCCACCAGCATCACCGCCGTGGAAACACGGAGGCAGCTTCAGTGTTTTCCCCATGGCTGATCAGTTTTGCTAGATTTGTTCAGTTTCCGTCTTCTCCTTCTCCGTATCCAGGTCTGAAACCTATCGGGAAGAGAAAGCCGGATTATCCGCCCCATGGGACGTGGTTGTCGACGTCTTCTTCGAAGGTGTCTCTCCAGATGATCGACGAAGTGAAGAGATCCGATGTGATTCTCTCCGTCGAACTCGGCGGCAAAGTCCTTGTGAGTTGATTTTTACGATCTCTCTCGTTCTCTTCTATATTGTTCTATAGATCGGATGTTTAGGTTGGTGTTTCGCGATGGTTTAAGCTTAATCAAATTCGCAAATCGGGATCTATATATGTTTGATTGAAGTTATAAAGTGCGATTAACGATGCTTAATCTCAAATTCTACAGGAAGAACACTACATTTCGAAGCTGAATTTCACATGGCCTCAGATGTCGTGCGTTTCTGGGTTTCCATCTCGTGGTAGTCGAGCGATTTTTGTTAGCTATAAGGATTCTGCAAACCAGGCAAGCTCTTAACGCTTACAATCACTTTCTGTATTTTCTGGAATTAACAGATAAATAAGCTTACTATTGAGTAACCTAAGAAGAATTTGATTACTGTTCACGAGTTAGTAGAGTACTTCAGATTTGTGAATCGAAATCATGTGGTTTTATTTTGCTTGTTGTTCTTCTCCAGATCCAAAAATTCGCTTTAAGGTTTTCTACATGTGATGCAGCGATGAACTTTGTGGTTGCTCTTAAGGTTAGCCATCACTGCAAATAGCTTCCTTACATGTTGATCACATGGAGATGATGTTTCATGAACCTTCAATTCAGTTTATAAGTTAATTTATTCGAATCAGAGCCGTTGATTTCTGTTTTGTTCTGTTTGCAGGAGAAGCTTAAGGATTTAGAGGAAGCTCGGAACCAGAGAAATGAAACTAGGTGCGAGGTTCCTTTCCATTCAGATTACAACCCTTCAAATGCGAGAATCTGCTGGTTAGATCACATTACAGTGTTGTGAATTTGTACAAGTGCTTAAGTTTAGATATGGTAAATCTTCTTTGCAGAGCCACTGAGAAAGAGCCAAGTATGGTGAAACCTCTTAATAGTTATGTTCCTGAAATGCTACTACCAAGACTTGAGTATGAAGCTCAGAACCAGAAAATTGAAACTAGGTCCGAAGTTTCTTTCCAGTCAGATTACAACCCTTCAAATGAGATTGTCTCCAGGTATCAAATCACAGTGTTGTGAATTTGTTCAAGTGCTTTAGCCAACAATTAAGATATGGTAAAATCTTCTTCGCAGAGCCACTGAGGAAGAGCCAAATATGGTTACAGTTGTTGATAGATATGTTCCTGAAATGCCACCAAGACTTGAGTATGAAACTAGACAAACCTTATACCCACCACAATCCTCGCTAAGTAGAATCCCGAACGAGAGTTCCATCAATCTCCCCCCAAGTTTCACCACCTTACTCTCTGGTTGCTTCCCTAACTCCACTCTAGGTACAATAATTCGTTGGACTTGCTTGTTCTAAGCTTGAGAACTATCACCTCTTTCATACATTATTAACACATTTCCTCCCTATGAAACCTACTATAGATGCAGGCAAAACAATTGTAAAGCAGGATCCTGATCTAAAGTCACAGATACTGGTACATCATAAGCAAAACTCTCTTTCGACACATCAACACCATTCTATTGATATATTCTGATTCGGGATTCCAACATTTTTTGTTCTTGCAGAGCTACATGGAAGATTCTTCATTTCAAGGTGAGCATTCTCTTCACTACTTAACCACAGACAATATTAACGTTACAATTCAGCTTCAGCATCACTTAATAGTCCTAAAAAATTCAACCGTTCATGTAACAAGTGATTCTCTCATTATCCAGATATGCTGCAGAAAGTAGAGAAAATTATGGAAGAAATTGGAGGTAACTGGATTCTATAAATTTCATCATCATAAATACTATATCTTATTTTCCATTTCCAGTCTATTGTTCATTGATTGAACATATGTTGTTTAAACAATTGAGATTAGAAAGGACCAACATTGGTGGAGGACAACTGTCTTAACTTTGCTTTATTTTCGTCCAAAAGAAGCAATTAGCCGAGAAGATCTTTGGTTTGCCTTTTTTTTTTTTTTTTATAGCTTCTACAATTACAAACGTATCACAATTTTTCTTTAATAAATAAATCGAGGTTTTTCTATCACAGTATCTAAAACTCTTATACAATTATGCATATTAATATCTCAATATATAAGTAATCTTAATAATTTATCTATATGGTGATTAGATTCTACACTTTCGAAAAAGTTTGGCCTAACTTTGGGGTTGGCCTGATAACTAATTTAAAATTCGATCATTCACTATTACTAGTAGTAAACATGACTCAAAATAAAATTTAGTTTAGTAAAGCGCGACGGTTAGAAAGACTATTTATTTACCATCGATAATATGGAGTTATCATTTGCAAATCAAGTATACAATATATGTCAACAGATTTCAATATCTTTTTTTTATGGTATTACAATATTTTACGACGATTTTATTACGTTTTCCTATACAGTATTACATTTCCTTTTCATTTTTGATATTTAAAATTTTCGACACATGGGGAGTAAGCGGCAAGAATCAGTATATTTTTGGAAATTAAATTCAAGAACTTCCACTTTTGATTTTAGAGAACATGTTCAATAAAATGGCAATCAGTCTAGTTCGAGAACTTATGTATAATCTCCGAATATGAATGGAAAATGAGTTATTTGGAAATCAATTGAGATTTTGAAATTAAATCTATATTCTCTAGAATTTATATCTGTCCTAATTTAAATTTCTCTATTTTCATATGTATATATGTTATGATTTTCTATTTCCATATATATATATATACTGGTTATGTTGGAATCGACAAAACAAAGAAAAAAAGAAAATAATAACAAGGTCCTTTGAAAGAGCTAAGCCATGAAAGCATCACGTATAGCTATAATCTGCATAGTCTTGCTCTCCCTCTTCTCCATGTATGAGGGTAAGTATAGTTTTTTTTTTTCTCTCACATAAATTACACTCATATCTCAAATAATGACTCTTTGGTTAATGAGTTTCAAATCGATGTGTAGGTAGCAGGATAGGGGGATCGAGCAAAATCAACATACCATTGTGTTTCCACGACGCTTGCATCAACCCATTTAAAAATGATTGTTGGTGTTGTCTCGCAGTTGCAACCAAAAAAGAATCTTGTTGGTTAGAAAAAGAGAATCCGAAAGCTAAGGAGATTTGCATGGCAGAATGTACAAGATAGATTTTGAGGGGATATAGTCAAAGACGTTCTAATTATTTTTATGGTGTTTTGAGATTAGAAAGTAAAATTTTTAATTGATATTTCTTATGATTCTATTTTTATGTTTAAGAGTATTTCGTGTGACAATAAATTAAATTGTTATATTTTCCGGAACAGCCAAGGAACTCATTTCATACCATTGCATGGGACAAGATTTTACTCCTCTTTATATACATTAAAAATACTCCTAGCATAAAACTATATAATTTTGTGGCAAAGCAGCCATTACACATGACATGGAGATTTATAAGAGAGATAACATAATTATATTTGGGAATATGAACATAGTGACTAGTGGCTGAACATCATCTTAGTGAATTTTGTTCGAATCTGAATTTAAAAGTCTTACATATATGTATATACAATATATATTTTCTATATTACTTATCTTGAGCATAATTAATTCAAGAACATTATTGCCGTAGGCCGACAAAATATTATTCAGAAAATCTAGTCAAAGAACAGTCAACTCAAAGGTTGACAATATCTGTTTTCATCGCATTGATCTACGATTATTTCAAAGTATTATCATAGTCTAATTTAATTTGCAAGTTTGTTTGATGTAGCCACCATGTTGTGAGTGTACTTGTTTGAAATATATCCGATTATATTCAGAAAGGTATATATATGAAATCATCACATATTACAATTTACAACAACTCGAGAAGATAACACAACTGACTCATACCATGAAATCATCACATATTCACATACTACACTAATCTACATAAGTATGCTTTCCCTCTTTTTGCCCTACATGAACTAGTGTACAGACAGATGTATATCAAGTGTCTCTGTAACATCCCCGATCCGTGTTAGGATCAGCCGAACGGGCCATGATCGAGGACAAGGGAAGACTTGTCGAAGAAAACTCGTCATATGGTCCCAAAAACAAAGGTTAAGTCAGAAGAAAAAAGACTTGGCCAAAATCCTCGAAAAAAAATAAAGAAAGGTCGGAAAAAATATAAAGAGTTCGAAGAAAACCGAAGGCAGCTCGAGGAAGGCTACAGGCAGCTCGAGGAAAGCTACAGCTAGCTCGAGGCAGCTGCCGTGGACTGACAATAGCTACCGTGGACTGGAACGTAGCTCGGTCAGCTCACCTTAGCTCGGCCAGCTACTGGGACGGTTGGTCGGTTGACCGAACGGTTGAGCGGATGGACGGTTTATGCGCAAGCGGGCACGAGTGAGGGGACACGACGTAGCGAACGGACGCCTGTTCATGCGAACACGCCTCTTCGCCAAGGAAACGGTTCCCAGCCCCACACCTATAAATAAACGTCACTCGTTCATTGTTCGAACACACGAAATCACACAGAAAATTCCAACGTTCAATGAACGAGAATAAACACTTAAAGAGAGTGAGAATCTTCGAGAGAAATACAAGAGAAACACGAGTGTTCAAGGAATCTTCGAGAATGGAGTTAAACGCTTCAAGAGAACTCGAGATAACCGCTGAGCCGACTATGAGGGCGGCAAAGGTGGGTGCTTACGCCGTGACCGAGGCCTGGATACGTGAACTCTCGGGTTTCTCCGATGACGTTCGACGATTCCCGCAGAGGGAACGATGCGGTTTAAGCAACTTGTTATCTCTTGTCCAAAATTCTTAATTCTGTTTGATTGTTTAGAGATTATCTTTGGGGATAACACGAGGATTTGTCGTGTTTGCATGTTCATGTAGAATATCATCTGCATTGACCAAATAAAGAAATCCAGTTTTATGTTCTAAGTCTCCCGCTAACATAACGAATCTAATTTAATGAATCTCAGAATATCCATTGAATATGTATTGTTTAAAAAATCGATCCTTAAAATACGAATAAGTGTTCGGATTACTTGGTGATCCAAGTAGAAACAACCTCTTTTGGGAAATTTTTAAGAACGGGGTGTTTTAGTCTCTTTGCTTTTCTTTCTCTATTGTCAAATTTGGTTTGTGTGTGTTCGAATCGATGTGTAGATGTAGTAAGATGAAGGTTGGTGAGATAAGACGATCGAGCGAGATATATATATATATACCCATGCATGAAACTTGTACTGAATTCTCATTGAATAAAAGATTGTTTGGTGCTGTCTCGAAGTTGCAACTAAAAAAAAATCTTTGTTGGAACGATAATGAACGCTAAAGAGCTTTGCTTCGACCAATGTTCAAAGTAGATTTAAAACCTTTACTAATCCAATCATAACAGTGTATTCAATATCAGGCTTTTCCATTTAATACCAATGTTTTTTTCAATGACATTAAAATTAATGTAATGATATTCGACTTTTATGTAACTTAATTCACTGAATATATCAACCAATTTTAATAATGAAAAGAGGAAAGAAAAATTATGATTAATGTTTGAAAGAAATAAAACTAAATTACAACTATATAATATTAAATTTGTATGGGGTTTGTTGAGTCAACCCAGCAGAGCAAATGGATCAATAGATTAATGAGAAAACAAAAAGAAAAAGAAAAGAAAAAAAAAGGAATTGAATCATAATGTTTTCGAATTTTCTCGAAAGCTTATACGAGGGAATCGGAGACGATGACGCCGCCGACGACGACGAAAAGGACCACACGAGCACCCAGAAATCTATACCGGAAAGACAAGATTCTGAGAGAAACGCCGTTCGTTTGTCACCGGAAGAAGAGGCTCAAGCGCGTGGGGTTAAAGATGATTTGACGGAACTTGGTCATACCCTCACGCGTCAATTTCGTGGTGTCGCTAACTTTCTCGCTCCGTTACCAGATGGATCTTCTTCTTCTTCCGATCTATCAAATCATCCCAGATTTAATCAATCGCGTTCTTCAGATCCTGGATTGAATCAATCGCGGTCTTCGGATATTAGACTGAATCAATCTCGTTCTTCAGATCGGGACGAATCGTGTGGAGGAAGTGATACGCCGGAGAGTGGAATTAGGGTTATGAGCTGGGATTTGGAAGAAAAAAAAATTGAACATGTGTACAATGATCCGGAGGAGGAAGAAGAAGAAGAGGAGGAGGAGGAAACTGATGATGAAGAAGAAGAAGAGGAGATCACAGCGGTTGCTCTGACCGACGAAGTGCTGGCATTTGCGAGGAATATAGCAATGCATCCAGAAACATGGTTGGATTTTCCTCTTGACCCAGATGAAGATCTTGATGGTAACGTACATTGATTCTGTCAATTTCGAATTTTGATTTAAATTATTTGTTGAAACTTCACAAGTCAAGTTTTTGGCTTTTAGTCTTCATTGATTTGACTTATTTGCATATGAAAGGTTTGTTTTTTATTTATTTATCTTCTTCATTGTAGATTTGGAAATGACTGATGCTCAAAGAGGTCATGCTTTAGCTATTGAACGTCTTGCTCCGAGGTTAGCTGCATTAAGGATAGAGCTTTGTCCATGCCATATGAGTGTTGGTTACTTCTGGAAAGTCTATTATGTTCTTCTTCTTTCAAGGCTCAATAAACAGGATGCTCATCTTTTGTCTTCTCCACAGGTAAGAAACCCACAATCTCTTCTTGAATCCAATCCGCACAAATCAATAATGGTTGTTGTTGTTGTTACTCAACAAATCCCTTTTTATCTTCAGGTGATGGAAGCAAGAGCATTGTGGATGAAAGAGCTTCAGAATCAAACCCATTCTTCAAAAGAAGGTAGAGATAAGATTCTTGAGGAAGACATTACACCATCAGCTTCAAATTACTACAACCATGCTCCTCCTGAGTTTCTTTCTCCCAGAATATATGCTTTTGAACCTCCTTCCATCATGTATCGCGATTTCGAACACGGCTCTGAAAACGCTCAGTTCATCGATAAAGCTGTTATCGACGAGAAACCAATCCAGAAGAATGACAGAAATAGTGCAAGCATTAGCCAAACACCTAAAGATGTTGTTGATGATGATGATGATGATTGGCCAGAAGAAGAAGATTCTGCTAATTCTTGGGCTCCAATGTTCACAGTGAATGAGGATGATGTTTCTTTCAGTGATCTAGAAGGAGACGACGATATAAGTAGCTTAGCACTCAAGTCTAAGATTACCTCAAAGGGCAGAGAGTAAAAGACTACATGAAACATCACCTGGCTTGTTGCTTTTGCCCTGCTTCGCGAGATCGAAGCAATAGAACTGAACATAAGGAATGTGTGCTGAGTCAAATAGTGAAAGTCTTTTGGGTGAGTTTGATTGTTTGTGGATTTATGATGTTTGGTCTCAAAGAGAAGGAAGAAAGAAAAAGGTTTTGATTGAAACATGTACAGAAGATTACTTTGATCACTTCAATTTCATTGTATTGTATCACTTCAAAAGTAATGAAAATATTGAAAAGCACCAAATGATAAACAAGATGAAATGTGTTTAGTATATGATTGATACTTAAATTGTGCATCTCAAAGATCTCAATTGGCCAGTGGAACATACTTCACACAATTATAAAAAGATCACAACACAAGTCAGAAGACCCGAATTAATCACTTTGATTTATTGATGATCTAAGAAGATAACAAGTGCCATAGATAATAATGATATCAACTAGTGTAATAACATCAAGAGACTGTATATATAGATAGATAGATAGATAGATTACGGGGATAGAACAAGAACACACAGTAATGGATAAAACCATTTCTGAGGTGCTTTATTAAATAAGACAGATTCCATTACGACGGCATCACTCACTTGAAAGAAGGTGGTCTTAGAGGAGGAGCATGAGGAGGTCTCTCACCGGAAAGTGGTCCTCTAATGACATTACCACCTCTCACTACAAGAGAATTTTTGAAGGCCTCGGCTTGGAAGGTCAAGAGCTTGGAGAAAGCAGGCCAATTCTTGGCACCATAGTCGTCGATCATGTCGTTATAGTCTGGATCTACTCTGAAGAACAATTGGTTACCAGCTACGTGGCCTTTCATCTAACCCGTCAGTTCCACAAAATCTGCAAGCTCGGACGGAGAAAATGTCATCTTCTTTTTCTCCATCCACTCGTAGATCTACAAACAAACAAATGAAACCCTTCATTATCAATCGGTAAAACCAATCTATTCTCTCTCTCGGTTAAACAAACCTACCTCGAGAGCTTGTTCAATTTTCCCGTCCCGGGAAAGACGCCGCAGTCAATAGAGAACCATTCTTCTCTTGCTTACTCGTGATGAGATCTAAGTAGTCACCAGTCAGAGACTTCAGCTTCACAAACATCTTCCTCTTCTCCCGCGCCGCCTTCGTTGTACAGGCTCTCTTCCAGAGTTGAGGAGAACCGGAAACTATCAGGAAACGCCGGATATTCATTCTCACGCTTCCTTGTTGCAATTAAAACCCTAAACTCACTAACCCTAGCTTTTAATTCATATTTGAATTTTAAAGTTTTACAGAAGAAGGTTGCTTAAATTAGCTCATGTTTTTTTCATATCCATCTTTTTTTTTTTTTACACAGTTATATCCATCCATCTATCTATATATACATGTATCATATAGTATGATAGAAGATTTGTTTCTATATATAAAATATTTTCTAAAATATATTTTTATTAATAGTGACTTCCGGATTAGTTGGTATATCTTCTAAGATTAATCCGTTTTTATAGAACATTTTGAAATACAAGTTTGAATCTTTTCATGTGAAGGAAATAAACCATTAATCTAATAGGTTTTAAGACCTAGGGTTTAGTTCTTATGGTTTAAAATCTAGAGTTAGATTGTAGATTGTTTTGTCAAAAAAAAAAAAAGATTGTAGATTGTTAGTAAATTTGAACAAATAATTAGAGACTAGTTTTGATTTTTGAATCATTGATATAAAATTGAAACTATTTCTCCCATATTTTAATACAAGTAAGAATAATTTTACAATTGTTGATTTATTAAAATAGAAAATTAACTACTCGTGTAAGATTTAGCAGAGGAAATAGAAGGGCTAGTGACGTCCCGGTCTACGTGGCCACCGAAGTTGGCTTTTCCCATCGACATCTTTATCGCTATCTGAGCTACTTCCGCAAACCACTCTTCCTCTGGCAACGTCCTGATTCATCATCCGTCAAACCATCATACATATATACGTATGTTTATGTTGTAAGTTGTACAGTATAGATACGTACATATAAGGGAAGAGTCCAATGGCTGAAACTGCTTCGATGGCTCGAGCTATAACGTTCTTGATCACTTGATGAAGGATTCTCGACAAGTACCTTCCTTGCAAGAGATTATCACAAACTCCATGTCTAGATAAAACTGTTGAAGACCAAGTGGACCTAATGGTTTAGCTCTAGTCTCCATCTCTTCCCAAAAACTCAGATTATCAAAGATCCAAAGATCACCGTCTTCATCAGTCTCATCAGCAATATCGTCGCGAATCTCTCTCTTCCATCAAACATATCGCTCACAATCGTCACTGTTCTCATCAATATTGTCGGATTCTTACAAGGCTCGTTGCTCCGTTGTCCCCCTGCATCAAGACCTCTTCGGAGGAGAAAGAGGAAGGTCTTACCATCACTCAAGCAAATCTTAGAAAAGCTCCAGTTGTAAGAAAGCTAACAAATGATGGAAGATATATTCATTCGATCATATCCAAAAAATGTATTTTTAAGACCTATTTTTTTTTCAATACACTAAACTAATTTAGATATAAATGTCGATGTATATAGATCACATCAAATGCTTAGATCTAGAAACTTATTTTCAATATCTTTTGTTACCCTATTTATTTTAGCTTGTGTGAATAATCATGTATCAACCTGTATCAATTTAGCATCTTACAATGGATTAAAATTGATTAACGAGATTAGAATTGTAATCCCATCACGGCTTGGAGGACTTCGATGAATAATGAAATCAACTAACTTTATGATCCTAAACATAAATGATAAAACCCGTTTTAGAAATGACAATTGACAACCATAAGATTTTGGTCCAAGTCTTAACTCATCTTCTTAACCTAAAGAGAGGTATGAGCCTCTTACCTAGCCGTAATTTAAAAAAAAAAAAAATGATCGTGGACAATTCGGAAAAAATCGAAATTATACATTAATATTATCTCCTAATAATTTCTCACAACTTTCTTGATTTATCCCTAAATCAGCGAAGATCTCTCATTCTAGTAAAGGCTAACAAATGATGGAAGATTTATTCAACCCTATTGGGAGAGATACTGTCGCCGAAGTTGCTCAACGATTGAGTCCGTCTGATATCCAGACATTCGTTACGCCTGGTCATTATGGCCAAGTGTTCAATGGGAAAGTACTGAATCATACTGAACTTTACGACATTGCATTACTAGATTTTATTGCAAATGCGTTGTGGAGAATGTGTGATGGCTTTTGGGTCTCCCCTAAATTTGGATAGATCTCCTACGGTTGGAGTTCTTTCAATGATTGATTACTCATACTTCTGGTTTGGTTTGGGCTACTTGTATCAACGGCATGAACATTCAATTGAAGTTGCCTAACCAAAACATAATGTATTTTCAATCAGACTGTGCAATAAATCATGTAATTCAAATATTTTCATTGACATTTTTTTTATAATTTTGACTTTACTTATTATATATATTAACTCAAGAACTCCTATGACTAAGAGAAGAAAACAAATCTATGCTGAAATGTATAATATTTGTCAAAATACGATTTTGTTAATAATTAGTAATTGCAAAAACAGATCTTATACATGAGATATAAGAAAGAGAGAGGAGGCCATAAATCTCAATTGACATGAACTCATGAATTATTTATTTATATGGATTTATGCAAGTAAGATTGCTAATAGCCTAATACGATGAAGTTGACAGAAAAAAAAAAAAAAGAGCCTAATACGATGCCGTTTCTTAGAATAATGCGAAGCTGAATTTAATAGCTGCACTTTTTTGATTTAATAATCTGCCGTCGGTTTTGATGTTGTTTTGAGTGTTTCTCTCTCAATTAGGAAGCAGAACCAATTCGTCAGATCGTGAATAAGACTTTATCGAGGAACCACTCAGCTGTAGATGATTTTAGCTCCTTCTTCTCTTTGATGTTGTTCCATCTTCTCCGGTGAAGCTTCAAACTCTTCAGATCTCGTGGATTAATCCGTCTGTTTGATCGGATCTGATTTACAAGGAGGGAAGAAGAAGAAGACCATGGCAGGGGCGGCCTCTGCGCTGTTTCTGCTCGATATTAAAGGCCGTGTTCTGGTGTGGCGCGATTACCGTGGCGATGTCACCGCTGCTCAAGCTGAGCGTTTCTTCACCAAACTCATCGAGAAAGAGGTTTCTCTTCCGATCTTTCATTTCTAGATTTGAGATTCGGTGTTTATTCTCTGTTTTCGAGTGTTTGATTTGGTATCTGGATGCTGTGAATTGGGAAGAGTACTTCGATTCACTGCACGGGAATCATTCCATCTTTGCGAGATTCGCCCATTGCTAATAGAATTCTAAGATAGTGATGGATTCTTAAGTTGTCTTTGCCATCTGATGCCCACTGGTCCTTCTGAGTTCTTGTGATTTACGAAACGGAAGTTTGAACATTTGGAACTAATGAACAAGCTTGATCAGTGGTTACATGATTCAAATTGGATTAGAGTTTGATCAGTGTCAATATACTGATACTTCTGACTAAGTAGTGTTTTCTTTTGGAGGTTTTCATACTTTCGTCTAATCTTTCAGGGTGATTCACAGTCAAATGATCCGGTTGCTTACGATAATGGGGTGACCTACATGTTTGTACAGCATAGTAACATTTACCTGATGATAGCGTCCAGACAGAACTGTAATGCTGCCAGTCTTCTCTTCTTCTTGCATCGCGTAGTCGATGTAAGCATCCCTAGTGATTCAGTTTTTGCATTGCCATCTATTTTCTGGATTGGAGGAAAAAGAACAAAAAGAACGGCACTGTTTCATTTACATGTTTCTTGTACTGATTGTAGGTCTTCAAGCATTACTTCGAGGAGTTAGAGGAAGAATCTTTGAGAGATAACTTTGTGGTTGTGGTATGTTAATGCTTCTCCCATCTGTTCTTACAACACTTTTTTTTATGCTATATGTTGTTTTCTCTCTTGCATGACGTGGATATGTGTGGGCAAAAATTATTATAAAGACTAGGTACTGAAATTGACTTATGTTGCTGGCAGTATGAGTTACTTGACGAGATGATGGACTTTGGTTACCCTCAGTATACTGAGGCAAGAATCCTTAGTGAATTCATCAAGACTGATGCATATAGAATGGAAGTTACACAGAGGCCTCCAATGGCTGTCACAAATGCTGTCTCATGGAGGAGTGAGGGGTTACAGTTTAAGAAAAACGAAGTAGGTGCTTAGTTTCAAGCAGGGAACATTTTACTTTTCTGTTGTTTTAGGTTTTCAAATGTTTACAGACTGATGTTTTGTTTTCCAGGTTTTCTTGGATGTAATAGAGAGTGTAAATATCCTTGTGAACAGTAATGGGCAAATTGTCAGGTCTGATGTCGTTGGAGCATTAAAGATGCGAACATACTTGAGGTGCGTTCACTAGTGTTCCTAGTCAACCAAAGCATTTTAGATCAAAATTCCCTCCTCTTTGACTCTCTACTTCTTAATCCATGTTGTTACAGTGGAATGCCAGAGTGTAAGCTAGGCTTGAATGATAGAGTATTGTTGGAGGCACAGGGACGAGCAACAAAAGGAAAAGCCATTGACTTGGAGGACATCAAATTTCATCAGTATGTATCCTTTTGCAACTCCAAACATTCTTGACAATCACTTTATCCAGGCCAATTTTTTAATAACTCTAGAAAATATTTAATACTTGAGTTTTTACATGTCTCTTTCTTCAAAATGTAGGTGTGTTCGATTGGCCCGTTTTGAGAACGACAGGACGATATCTTTCATACCACCTGATGGATCTTTTGATCTAATGACGTATCGACTCAGTACTCAGGTTTGAAATGTGGAATATTGCACAAATAGTTTTGTCACAAATTAAATCTCATGATTTATCTTATTTTCACATAATACTTGTTCAGGTAAAGCCTCTTATATGGGTGGAAGCGCAGATAGAGAGGCATTCCAGAAGTCGTGTTGAGATGCTAGTAAAAGCTAGAAGTCAGTTCAAGGAAAGAAGGTAACTAATGATCACTGTGTGACTTGTTTGATTTTACTTTCTTACCGTTACTTTTAATCCTTTAAAACGTTTTGATAAGAGTTCCTTACTCTGCAGCACTGCAACAAATGTTGAGATTGAGTTGCCTGTACCAACCGATGCATCTAACCCCAATGTAAGAACATCTCTTGGGTCTGCTGCATATGCTCCCGAAAAAGATGCACTGGTCTGGAAAATCAAATCTTTTCCAGGGAACAAGGTAAGTTCTTATAGTTAAATGTAACACTTCACCATGTAAAGTCGAATGCTTACATGAAGTTTTGAAACAACGTAGGAGTATATGTTGAGAGCAGAGTTCCATCTTCCAAGTATAACCGCAGAGGAAGCAACACCTGAGCGGAAAGCTCCAATCCGTGTCAAATTCGAGATCCCATACTTCACAGTTTCAGGAATACAGGTCGGTATTGTTCACAGTGATCAGTTTTTATCATATATATCACGTTCTTTCTATATTACTGCATTGAAATCTGAAGGCAAAACCTGATGCTTGTTAATTATGGGTATTACAGGTTCGATACCTGAAGATCATTGAGAAGAGTGGGTACCAAGCTCTTCCATGGGTGAGATATATAACCATGGCTGGTGAGTACGAACTGAGACTCATGTGAGATCTGTTTTTTTGTTTAACTTCTATTTAAGCCATCGTCAACGAAACAAAGCAGAGGAAGATCGATACAAAAAAAATTCTTGTGAAGGTTTTTTTACAAGCCTTATTGTTGTGAATTGTTTCTCTCTATTTTTTTTTTATTTTTTTCTTTCTGTAAGCTTTTTAATTCTTACGACAGCTATATATAAATATCTACTTTTTGGTATCTTTCTAATTCATGGTATAACGCGTTTACTCTTATTTTCACTCCTTAATATCTTAGCTTTATTGAAGTATGACTATAATAACTAATAGTAATGTGTCTAAATGTGACTGACAGTTTATATAACGCCACCTACACGAGATTAAGTGATATCAGAGAATCCGATATGGGCTAAGAATGTTCATCCTAAATGTAATGCGAAATGTAACGACGACAAGTCACAAGTCTTTTTATAAACGCATTAACTTGCAAGTCTTTTCCTTATTTTCCCAATTAACGACAAGTGTTAAATCATATAGACCGAAACCAATCAAAGTTGTCTTCCTCATCCAATTCTTCTTCGTCGTTAATATTTCAATTTTCCTCATCCAGTTATTCTCCTTTACGACTTCACAAATAACATCACTTGGCATAGCAAAACCAATGGCCGGCCCATTGCAAATATGGTAGTTCATCCCAATTATCTGACACTGCAAATTGACGAGTAGGCCTCCTCCATTACCTTTACAAAATAAATGAACTTAGTTAGCAAAACAAAATATGCAACATTAATGTAAATCACAAACACAATCAAAACAATATGTATAAAAGTAATTTATAGGCACGTTTTTAAATGCTCTACGCAAACAGAAAAATAGAATACTTTTTCAATTTTGTACGAAAAATAATAATAATATAAAAATTCACAAAAGTTATCAATTCCATAAACAATTTGTAAGAAAATAAAAAACAATAATACTAAAACTATATTTTTGGAAAAATTGTCGTCATCTAGATTTTTTTTTTTAAAACAAAATTTCACTAATAAAATTATTAACAACGCATATAATATATATTTTTAACTATAATAAATATTTTGTTAACCTAAAGACCTGAAAATAGATATAAATATGTCCAACGAAAATTGAATATAGTAAAAACTCTATAATATTATTTTTTTTACATAAAAAACAAAAATTATTTGTTTAAAATATGTCTTCTAAAATTGTTTGGGTAACTTGTGTTGTGGGCCGGACCTGGTAATTTACCATATCTATGGCACAATCAGTTTGAAAATAGGTTTTGCACCCTCTATTCTTAGGTTTTGCATCCTCTATTCTTCAGGCCTATTTCCATATTGGTGCGTTTAACGAGAGGATCAAAATACGAGAGGAGTTAGCAAGCAAATAAAAACACAAAAAAAAACTAAAGTATAAGAAAATTCATTAGCTTATGATTCCCATGGATAAACTATGAGAAAAACAGTAAGGATAGCCAAAAGATAAACTATGAAAGGTATGTTTTATATGGTAAAACAAATCGAGAGAGAACAAGAACAATGAATGATCTGTAATTAATAACCTAGAAAAACCCTTAAGCCCTCAACATACCAACCCTATAACATTTTTTTTAAAAATGATTAATGTACAAAGTTGGGTTTTTTGGGTGATAAACGAGGGGAAGAAGGAGATAGATTTGGGAGAGTCTGAGGAATCTTTTTAAAAACATGTTTCCTGCAACGTTGGAAGATACTGTCGTATATAAGATCAAACTGAACTCCAGCTCTCTCTCTATTCACTATGAACGTTATGTGATCTGCTTCCACTAGCTTATAATACCTGCAACAACAACAACAAAAAGATCAAATTTTGATTCCATCAACATTTCAATTTCCACTCTTAAGGAAATTTGTTAAATTATGATTCACTCACCAGATGCCGGGTTGTAATGTTTGACACTCTGAATCGCTTCTTATGAAACGGCTTGGATGCTCAACGGGTAGCCTCGGATGTGTCATTGATATTGTGTTCAATGCCCCGTCGTTCTCTTGCCATTCCTCATCCCTTCATTCGAAATTCAGTAACATTTTTTCTCAGAACAATGCAGCTACTTTGCAATGCTTTAAGCACGCAAAAACAAAGGACTGATCAAGAGCTTCAAGAATGAATGTTAAAGTTTGAATCTTTTTTTTTGTACCTGTAGCCTTTATAAGGAGGCGATACATCTTGTGGGAATTTCCATTGGCTCATCTGAAAGACGCGGAGGAAGAGCATCGGGTGGATTCCAAGAACACCTGAAGGGATTGTCATAC
The DNA here is from genome assembly GCA_004349715.1 of Crucihimalaya himalaica. Lineage (NCBI taxonomy): Eukaryota > Viridiplantae > Streptophyta > Magnoliopsida > Brassicales > Brassicaceae > Crucihimalaya > Crucihimalaya himalaica. The sequence goes on along the minus strand of SMJT01000010.1, from coordinate 1,967,351 downwards.
CCATGATTCTGCGGGTGCGTTTGGTCGCGTAGCTGAAGTAGTAAGTGCTAGGGAACGTCTGGAGATTGGAGTTTAGACTTACTGAGCCTTGGATCGTGAGATCAGGTAAGATCCAATCCCCAGAAGCAAAAGGACCAGCGTTTCCCATAAGGCAATCAACGAGACCTCTCACACCAGTTTTCTTCCAAGAAATGTCGAAGTGATCAAACCCGAAATTGTAGTAAGTCTTTAGCCATGAAATATCCAACCAATCGTACATTATCACGCCTATACGACATAGCTGCAACAGACATATCGGTTTCATGCTCATTCCATCATCTGTCCTGTAACAGCAACAATAGGAATCAACAATCAGGACAAAAGATCTTGGTTTTATAAGAACTTACATTTACTTTGAAGATTAAACCTTTATTCAAAATGTATTCAAAATGTAGAAACAGGAACAATCCAATCAGTCGTAAAGATCCATTTAAATACAGAAGAATTGAAAAGTTCAGAATGGAAACTAACCGCATGCCATCTAAGTAAGTCCTGGTAGTTCCATTGAATGCCCCGGATAAAGATGTCACACTCAGAACCCAATTCTCATTCGTGTCTTCAAACCCTTCAAATGCCTAAACATCATGGTTTGAGAGATATGTTTATCATCATGAAACAGAGAATAAACAGGAACTTTCACCAAAAGAAGAATTCACAAACCTTATCTGCAAGCATTTGCTGCAACACACGCACAACCTGCGCACCCGCTGAATGGCCCACAAAATGGATAGGATGATCCTCATCCCATTCAGGGTATTGTCCTAATTCACACATACCAAAGTCAGATTTACATTCAAGATGAAATATTTGGATACATTAGTCTTCCAATGAGCATTCAGATCAAAATCGAACCTTCTTCGTATCTTCTGCCAAACCGAGAATGTCCACAAGCCTCACTATGCTCTTCGCCGAAATCAACTCTCCCTCCTTTCAAGTAATAGAACAATTCCCTTGCCCTGGAAACCAATGTTATCATCAGAACAATGCAAAAAATATAGATCAAAATGTGCATAAAAATCACAAAACCCTACAGCTACAAATTGGTTTAGGAGGGAAAAAACGAATCCAATACCTATCATAGATGCTAGTTAAGGAACCTAAATCAGGAACAAGAACCCTTTCATCTTTCTTCTCAGCACCACCAAAGTATGATAAGCCTCCTAATTTCTGATCAATCAAAAACAATAAGATCAAACCTCAAAACAAAGAATCTTATAGTCAAAAGAACCGTTTTTTTTGAGTAATTTTGCTATACCCCTTTGCCAAATCCAAAGATCCCATGAACCAATACAATTGGAGGCAAACCCTCAACATTGGTTTGATTTTGACCTGTTTCTCCGACGTCGTTGAAATCAACATTGGACTTAAACAAGTAATCATTCAACGTCTGGGAGATATCCCCGGCAACGGCGGAGCTGAATATATAAAACCCATAAAGCAAATGCACAATAGAGCTCACAAAGAGCTCTGCGAGTTGAAGAGAAGTCATCATCCACAACTTTATCATCGTTCTTCGTTCTTCTTCTTCCCCCAAAAATCAAAATCGGAAATTTAACAAGAATAAAGCCAAAATCGAGATAAAGGAATCTCCTTTATCCTAAAATAAGAAAAAGAAAAACTCCTCAGAAGAGGGGAGACAAATACAGAGAGAAGCCTTCTTTCAAACGAACATTAAAGTATGCTCCTTTGGCGAAAACCCAGAAAAGAAAATTCGAAAACTTTGAATTTTCCCAAGAAAATAATGCGTAGTCTCTCCTCTCTTTATCATCCAACAAAAATAAAAAACTTGTTATCCACTTGTATCTGCCCACCTCTCACCAAACAACTATTTTTTAATACCAAAACTGGGAAAAACTGACTTCAAAAATTTCAGAATCTTTTAGCACAATCACGCCATGTGTAACAGTGGTGACCTCTCCCTAATATTGTAATTGTCAGGGTCCACTAAATTTTTGGAGAATATAATGTAATAAACTAATCCTCACCTTCGGATACAATTAAAAAAAACATATATTTGAGGGATGGTGATTGGTTGATAGAAACGGTGAAGTGGGCTGGATCGGCGCTGGAAGGTTCGTTCGTTCGTTCATAGAATCCGACCAATTCCCAACTGTATTAGTTCTGTAACCTTATCCATTTAATCATAATGTTTAACCACTTATTTTGTTTCCATTATGTGTTGTGTTACTCACGCTCCTTTCTTTACGTTTTAGGATCCTAATTACGTGGAATTTGGATAAGTGGAAATGTATTAAGATCTATTTATGGAATGGTATGAAACTTTTTTTTGTTGGCAAACGTTTGTTAGCATACTAATCAAACTCTTTTTTAAAAATCACAAACACAATCAGACAACATAGTTAGCGTAAGTATCTCTTTTCAATAGTATAACTAAGTTAAGAGAGGAATCGTCAAAGATTTCACAACACAACAATATTATTTATGTTTGCGTCGAAAGAAATGTAGCCTCATGTGGATGATGTTATATACAATTTGGACTCTTATAGGGGTTTTGTGTATTGTGTAATTAATGTATGCACATGGCTTGCTGTTTCTTTCTCATTTTTTATATTTTAAATCCTTCTTTTATATAATTGTTTATTGTACTTCTAGTTTGAAAATACCAAAAATGGCTAGTTGGTTAAGGTCATTTGTTTTTCCTTTTCTGGAAAGAAACAATTGTCGTGCAAGAAAATGGCTTACTGTATAAATCCCCTGTACTTATACCGCTAAAGCGATATTCCCCTAAACTTTTAGCCTCATCACTGTACACCCCAAAAAATTAAAACCTTCGCAATTTACCCCAATTTATTAAATCCTACATAATCGCACCTATTTAATTAAACCAAAAAATAACGTTAATTACAATAGTAATCACGTTTGATTTGTTTGCGTTTAAGCTTTATGTAACCTTCTTGTTAAGAAAGAGGGTTTCAAACCCTTAAACAAGTAGAGAGTTTTCGATTGAAAGAGGTTTCAAATGAATTCTTAAACATCTCAAACCAAATCCAGTTTTTAATTAGACAAATCAATACAAAATCAACAATCTTAAAAACACAATTCTTGTTTGTATCCAGAAATTCAAAACACAAGAAAACATTAAAAAAAAAAGAAGTCGACTCCTACACCACATCAGTGCTTGTTTGTGTTGCTTGTGTAAGGTGTGTTGGCGGGGTGAGTGAGATTACATCTGTAACTTGAGTAGTCTTCTTATCCGTCTTATCCATCTTAGCCTTCTTGT